>VXBH01003718.1:628770-664308 GCA_013400035.1 Rynchops niger
TGACGGCCGTCACCAGGGCGCTGTCGGCCGGTAGGTACCGCCGGCCCCTCGGGAGCGGGGCGGGAGCGGCCCGGCCGCCGCGTTACCGCTGGTGCCGAGCCGCGAGGGCGGCGGGTCGTGAGGGGGAAGGAGGCCAGGAGCCGCCGGCGTGGTGGGGAGCGGGGCTGCCCCCGGTGTGAGGGGGTGATCCAGGGGAAGAGACCCCCACACACACCCGGCGCCCGCTGAGGCGTTAGAGTTGAAAAATGGTCTGTTTCTGAAGTACTTTCCCCTCAGTTTTACCTCATTGCCGCCCTCCTCGCGCCTTGCGGCCGCCCCGCGGCTCGTAGCCGGTCGGTGTGGGAGCAACAAGTGCGGTGGGGGAGCGGCGGGATCCGTCCAAATTTAACGTTTCTGCTGCAGGTATCTTCTCCGTTACCCAAGCAAAGAAGATACCGAGTATCGTTTCACACGTGCGTTCCTTTAAGTTGAAAGCAGCTTTCAAGGTTTGAGAGCGCTCTGAAGTGTTGGGAAGGTCCCGCCTGATAAACGCCTGTTCTGGTTCTTGCCGGCTTTAAAGCAGCCTGGCGTTTTTAGAGCAAACTAGAAGATTTGCCAATCTGTAGCCTCGTGTGATGCAGTACTTTTATGGGCTTTGATGAGGTTTAATTTGGGGGGAAAAAAAAAAAAAGTAAACCACAGAAGGTGAAGTTTCTTTTATGTTTTTGCTTATAGCATCAGTACTCTGTCAAGTGGAACCCGTGGGAAGATGGTTTGAAGCATTTATTAAGAGGAGAAACATAAATGTTTCTGCCTCTTTCCAGGAGCTAGAGGATGAAAAGGAACTTTCTGAAGAATCGGGGGATGAAGAATTGCAGCTTGAAGAATTTCCCATGTTAAAAACCCTTGATCCAAAGGACTGGAAGGTATTCAGTTGATACAGATTAGTGTTAATTATTTTGGCTGGAAATCTCCTGTCAAAGTTATCTGCCGTTCTCAGCTGCTAAAGAGCCCCTTCCTCCTCCCTTCCCACCCCCATCTGAATTGCTTTGTGTTCCGTAGCGTTACAGCTGTGTTCGTATTTTCCACACGCAACTGGTTGATGAGGGCAAACTTGTTGCACATCAGGATATGATCTTAGCCCTGAACTCTTGCTTTTCATTTTACTGCCTGTAAGCAGTAAAAGTGTCTCTTCTTGCTGTTACCGCCTCCCTTATTTTGGAATTGCATTAGCACTCTTAATATTGAAGACAGCAATTTGGTTTTCCAATAATTGAACCTTCTAGGATCCAGTGCTTTAATCCAATTTAGATTAAGCTACTTGAATTTCTGTAACAGTGGCTCACTTTATTGATATTTGGTTATTCAGTAGTTATGACCTTTACGACAATTGTTCCTGTAGCCTTTTCCTAATATTTATTGAGGGAAGAATTCTGCCTCTTGCTTTTAAAAGATTGGGAGGATAACTGGTTTTCTGCATGTGTTGTGGCTTTTTAGGTTGCATTTATCAGTGTTTATAAGGGTTATTTTTTTTCCCCTCAGAATCAAGACCATTATGCAGTTCTTGGGCTAGGAAATATACGATACAGGGCCACTCAGAAACAAATCAAAGCAGCTCGTAAGTACCCTTCCTTCATCACCATACCTTTTTTTCAGGTGTACACAATTGTTTTCCATGTGAAAATACATACATGTTATGAACAAGCTTTTTACTGTTTCACAGACCTAAACACATCTGCTCTTTGATTGGTCTTGCTTACCAGCCTTCTAAATTTGCATCACAGCTCTGAAATCCAAAGGCACAAAGCTAGGGAATTAAAAAATTTCACTCAGTTCACATCTCAGCTTTCTTGCCTCTGTGTTTTTTGTCAGCAACTTTGAGACTATACTTGTACATTCCTGCATTTTTGAGTCTGCAGCCATGCTCAGTGAGAGGCATACCAATCTCAGTGGGTTGGTATCTTGAAGCCCCCTTACAATGGTTAGCTGCCACGTTAATGCTTGTGAACGTTTAAGAAGTACACTGCTGTTATCATTCTGACTAGACTGAGCGTTGCATGGGAATGGAGTGGTAGCTCTTGAATTTTCAGTTATTCAAGTAGCTAAAAGTTACTTAGGTCACTGAGAAGCTTAGTTTTGCTCTTTGGTCATTTTACAATGTGAAAACTGTAGAGTTCCTGTGGCTGGATCTCTGGGATATTACTATGCTGTTAAAAATGTAGTCTTGTGAGGTTTCCTTGACATTTTGGGTAAGTAAGCAATAGAACTTGCAAGCGCCAATGCGCTGCTTAATGATGTCAAGGGACTGTGTCTTAAATCATGACATGGTTCAGAAGTGCATGCAGGTGACTGGGGGTATCTTATGGTACTTTTATATGAAGGAACAACAAGGCTTCAGAACTTTGTTTCCTAGAAAGCAATGTGACTAAGAGTTGCCTTAGCAAGAAGGATACAAGTTTTTAGTGGAGGAAGATTTAAAAGTACTCTGAAGATTGTTCAATGGCTTTTATGAACTAAGCTGATGATTTTGAGTTGATCTTGCGAACGCTTGCCTGTATAGCTGTACTGCTGTGAGGAGGATCACTATCCCCAGTGAAGCCACAGATACTACCAAATGAAAATGGGTGGAAATAGGTGAATTTCCAGTTTGCACAGGAAATTATGTTGTCTCAGGTATGTGTTGATTAGCAGTGCCACTGTGGAGCATATGCTAACATAGAATAGAGCAAGACCTATTCTGGTGATGATTAGTGGTCTCACTAATCTTGTCGAGCAAGAACTGCGGCATCTCTGTAGGATCCTAACTGCATTCAGTTATTACATGGTGGTATAGAGAGGTGAGTCTTTCTCACCAATATATACTGTGCTTTCCTATTTTTAACAAGGATTCTGTTTTGTTTCTCAAAAGGCAAGTTGCTGTAACTACTGGCATGATTTCTTCTCTCTGGTATTTTATAGTAGCCAAGAAGGTACAATTTATGTTGTATTATAACATGGCTAGACCTTTTGTCAAGAAGTCAGTTGAAAATCTGGTTTTACTGTTTAAACACTAGGACAAGCTTGGTAGCAACTTTAATAGATACTCTGTGTTAGTTATATTTTAGGATTTAAGGCCTAATTAGAGAGACTGTACTTGACCACAAAGTCTAGTGTGCGTACTTAATGTCATCCACGGGTAAGTGCAGCAGTATTTACAGGCTCATGGCTGTAGTTTCCTTGCTAAATTTCATCTTGGATCCTGTTCAGAACTTGAGTAAAGAAATAGAATACAGTTTTTTTTATTTTGTTTGAACTTCTTTGCTTTTCATTGAAAATAACAACTAAAATTACATTAATTATTTTTCTTTACTTTTTCAGTATGATTGCACAGGGAATTGTACCATGTTGAACAATTAAGATCCTGAAACTGCATTGCGCTATTTAAAGCTAATTGTACACTTACGGTTACTGAAGCACTTTGCTACGCCTCATATTAGAATAATCAGTACTGCTTTGACTGATGAAGGTGGAATAGAATTTCTGAGTTGTGGTTATTTTGTGTCCGAGCAAAGATGAAATAATTTTAATGCTGACAATAGTGTTAAATCAAAGAACATTCATTAACTCATATCTGTTTTCTTCCTGATGGGTTTTTTTGGGGGGGTGGGGTAATTTTTTTTTTAAATTTCTTTTTTTAAGTATCTAATTGGAGAAATATCAATTGGATTTATCATATTACTTTATGAGAAATAAACTGATGAGATGAAGCTTCTCTAAACGCAATGCATCTATTTGCTAGATAAATCCATGGTTTTGAAACATCATCCAGACAAGCGAAAAGCTGCAGGGGAACAGATAGGAGAAGGTGATAACGATTATTTTACATGCATAACTAAAGGTAAGCAATTGATCTCTTTTATTAGATACTCTCTCAATCTACTTGATAATCTGAAACGGATTTGTAGTGCTTTATTAGCTTTTTAAAGAATTGTCCATTACTAAAAAGACAGAGAAGTTCTCTTCCAATTTAGAAAACTGCCTCAATAAGTAGAGATCACATTAATATAACTTCCCTCTGGGTAGAAGCAGTATGGGAATGTAGCTGATAGACGTTTGTCTGCCAGGCCACACTTGGTGACAAAATGTGAACGCTTGTAGCGGCGTATATACGAAGATGAACCACTAGAGGTAGCCACATACCTATCATAAACTGGTGTGCTATAAAGTAGTTCCCTTAAGACACCAACAGCAATTGGAAAATCTGAATTCTAATGCATTTACTCTGCCAACACAGCATCGGCTGATTTGATGTAGGATATCAGTTCCTTCAGCTGCTCTTTTCTGCCCACAGTTGACTGCGTAAACTCAATTGAATAACATTCCCTTTCTTGCCTGTAGTGACCCAGAACACTGCTGCAGGCTGATTCCAGAACCATAGCGAGTGTTCTAGGTGTATGACATATGGCTTTAGAAATGCTTTGGAGTTTGGCTTTTTTGTTTATTTCAAACAATTTTTTTTTCTTACTCAAAAGGCTGGGGGAAGATCTTGGAATTGGTGTGTTCGAAGCTTTCTTCTGGGTATTTTACAATACTACTTAAAATGTTAGATGATATGTTAGACAAGCTGATGATGTTTTCAGCCTCCCTGAGAGTTGTCAAGAAGAAAAAACTTGCCAAAGAATTACTGCTTACGGTCTAAGTTTAAGGATAAACAGAAAGGAAAGCACGAAGTCGCATGGAAGAGGAGTAATGCTTCCAGGCAGCACCCTGGATGAAGGAAATGCAACGGCAGGGAAGGGGAATCTGGATTAGAAGCAAGTGGTAATGGAATGGAGAGAAGAAGCTTGGAAAGGCAGGAGTACGTAGGTGGGATTCAGGGCTGGGTCTGACAAAGGAATGAGTGGGAGGTACAGTGCTGGGGGAGCTGTGTCTGTGGGAGTAGAATTGGGGATCTGTGTGGAAGGGACATCTCTTAGCTGGAAGAGGAACCAACAGATGTGCACAGAATTTCTTGCATCAAGAAAATAGCATGAGGGTTATTGAAGCTCCTGGCTTGCAATTTAGAGGATAACTGGGGTCACTTAGAGTACTGTCAGAGGGAAGGGAGGAGTGGCAGCCAGCAGCTCATTGCTGGTCCCTTGCATTCCTTCCTCTCTCCACTAACACGCACAGTGAGATCAGTTTGCAGAACCACTGAGCACCAAGGTCTCCTCCAGCTTATCACCTTCTAGATCTGACCTTAAGGTGCAGTGTTCTCTGTCCAGGGATGCCGTCAGAGAAGCCCATGAAAGATCGTGACACAAATTTGATTCCTTTGATGACTTTTCACTCTTACTGAAAAATAGTGGGTATTGTAAAACTGACAGACAAAGTAATTCCACACTTCCTTGAGAGAAAACAAGAGTTTACTGAAGCTGCAGTGTGTGTGATTTCCAGGTTAAAACATGCATTAATGTGATACTCTCCAACTGCAGGACTATAAGAACAGGAAAACTGGGAGCGAGTGTGCGTTTTGGCTAGTAGCTATGTGGTGTTTCCAAGTCTCAGTACAACTTCATTGTGAGCTGCAAAAACTTCAATGAATGGCTCCTGTTCTTGCCAGTTCTGACATCATATTAACTCAGGGACTGCTTTTACTCTGTGCCTGTCTTGGTAGACCATTTTGTGAATTTATCTGCAAGGATCTGGTGTAGGATAAAAGCCTGAAGACATGCCCAAACTCCCAGTGCCTGAACTGAATTTACTGCTATAAAATTATTTAAAATGTAATCTGGTTTGTAATCTCAAGGGCTAAATATGTTGTTTTTCATAAATATTTTCCTCCTACTTGATTTAACAGGAATTGACAGCAATGCTATTTGGTATCACTAAAATAATTAAATATTGAGCTGTACAGAATAATAGATCAAACACAGATCTGACAGCATCTTTTTAAACATCTAGAACCTTTTCTGTAACATTCCCACCTTGTGGGGAAGACTCACTTTACTCTTATGTTTTATGTCTGGTAACTTTTTTTTCAGCTTATGAAATATTATCTGACCCTGTGAAACGACGAGCATTTAACAGCATAGATCCTACTTTTGATAATTCTGTACCCTCCAAAAGTGAAGCAAAAGAGAATTTCTTTGAAGTTTTTTCACCGGTTTTTGAAAGAAATGCCAGGTAAGCTATGCCAGACTGCCTTTGCTGTTGCTGGAGAATCAGCATTTGCAAACTCTTCTGGCATTGTAACAGGTGTGATTTTAAGGTATTCTGGGAGATGCATTAATTTGCTAGAAATGTAATACAAGTAATACAATTATTTAATTTTAAAATAATCTGAACTGTCACACTGGAGGCATTGAGTTTGACCCACGAGATTAAAAAAAAAAAAAAAAAGTCTTTCTTGGCTCCATACTACTTACATGGAATGGAGGCAGAGCATGCTTTATTCCCTTAGAATATGTGGGAAACTTCACGTAGCCTACCACAGAGCTGAGTAATTCACAGAGCATCTTTTGTCTGCTTTCTGGGAGCTTCTCTACTAGGAGAAGGTGCGTGGAGAATTGAGTATCTTGTGTTCCATCAGGTCTCCTTGTAGGCGCACCAAACTCAGGCAGGAGGAGTTTGCTTTTCTGGGGGAGCTCCCTAAAAAAAGGCCCAATCTGGAGGATGCTTAGAAGGAGCTCTCCTGTTTTCTTCCTCTTTCCTGGTGCCTCTCTGTGTTGGCGGGAGGGAGCCTCTGATGTGGTATTTTGATTCTGCACTTAACATGTGCCATGTTTTGAAGTAAGAATATATATATTGTTTCTCGAATATATCCATTTATTTTCAGGTGGTCAAATAAGAAAAATGTTCCTAAACTGGGGGACATGAACTCATCATTTGAAGAGGTAGATGCATTCTATTCGTTTTGGTAAGTTAGCTGATACCTCAAGTTTCTATTCAAGACACATGATATAAAGGGCTTGCAGACCCTTTTGTATGTAGGTTGTTGGCTGTGGTCTGTTCTGACCTAGTAATGCCACAAAATTACCCCATAGCTGTTTGGTGCCTTCCACAAACTGGCTTCCTCTGAGCTAATACATCCGCATTGTAAATTCACAATTACAGTGGGAGCTTCTGGCAGTTCTCTGACCACAATGGCTGTGAACCGAGTTGACCCACAGACTAGAGGTGGGGTTCATCTCACCTAACTTGTTTTCAGTTAAGGTGTGTACTCGGTATTTCAGCTCCCCTAGTTAAGGGAGGTGTGTCTAGTCCGATAAAGTCAGTTAGACTTTATGGCTTGACTCATCTGCTCAATATGGATGCTTATATAAAGACTGAAGTAATTTCTCTTTGAACTCTACAGACTGCACTGTATCTCCACTGCCTGTAATGGGAGCTTAGACAACTGCACTGTAGACATTTAGAGTCGGTGAGAGTGATCCCATCCTAAAATACACTCTGTCCTATAGTGCAGATAGATGTAAATCATTACCATCAATAGCATCTTGCGTTTTGACTTAACACAGTGGAATCATTGTAGGTGTGGTATAATTGTAAATTATGTATTATAAATTGTAAATAACAGCATAATTGCCTACAAAAAGCTAACAGTAAAAAAGGTAGACTATTTGTAATAGTTTTGCTGTTTTCTTTTTTTAATTCACTCTTTTTTTTTTCCTTTTTTTTTTCCTTTTTTTTTTTTTTTAATTCAGGTATAATTTTGATTCCTGGAGAGAGTTTTCCTATTTAGATGAAGAGGAAAAAGAAAAAGCAGAATGGTATGTAAGTAAAAAGAAATTTGACAGGAGACTGAGAGATTGGTACAGCAAGATTTTTCCAACTTCTTATTAGACTGTAAGTCATAGGAAGAAAGGTAGCTGAACTAAGACTGAATTCACTCTCCCAGATTAGTAGTTAGTCATGGACTTGAACTGTACTGACAGCGGGCTTCTTTTTGTTGTACCTGTGTAATTGAAGTATTCCTTGCCTGCATCACAGAGGTGTTTCTGAGGTGCTTTGAAATGTGTGTTCATTTAAGTTCAGACTTGCAGTTCCAGCAAGTCCCAAACACAAGTTGAACCTGGAGCCAGAAGAGAGTGGATGAGTAAGCAGGCATCATCTCTCTTTCCGACTCTTTATCAAACTGTGCTGAGACAAGTGATACTTTCTAGAATTGAGAGAGGTCAGTTCTGATGGCTTAATGTTAATAAAAATAGTGTATTTGTTGATGTAGTGATAGTTGCTGAATTACTCAGACCACATTGCCATTGGAAAATACATTCTATTTTTATCCTTCCTACAGTTATAAACACAGAATGTTCAAGTCAGAGCACCACATCATTTAGTCTAACACGTATTTCACAGGACAGAACCTTTCACTTAGTCATCCTTGTATAACCATAACTTGCATTGTATTAGTCTCTTCTTTTAAATTCGAATAGAAATCAATTTTATAGTTAGATTCAGTCATTAGCTTGCCTTGTGGCTAAAAACTGCCATATTTAGACTGTAGCTAGGCATTCTTCCCTCTTCTTATGCCTTTTCCTGATACTGAATTTTTTTGAGTCTCTCTGGACCCAATGTTCCCTTTCCTGCACAGGTTCTGTGAAGGCACCGTGATCAATTCCATACCACTTGTATTTTTGATAAATTATAGAGTAATCTCTAGGCTTCTCATTGGAGGAAGGCTCTTGAATTATTTGCGTAGCTGTTCTTTGTGCTTATTCCTGTCATTGGTGTCCTTTTTAAAAAACATTCAGACAAATGGTACACAGTATGCTGGTACTTCAGAGAGAACTACATTAGCTTCTGTTCAGTTGGTCATGATTCTTGTTATCCCTTCTTGCCAAAGGTGACGTTGCTCCTGTTCTAGATCTTCAGTCCACTCGTAGTAGTCTCCTACTCTGTTATGGGGATTGTTTTCTCTGTTTTGAAGTATATTGTTCTGTATTCGGTTGTGTGGATGAGGATATAGACCCCCACTAAAAATTTGACTCTTTCTTGACAGCACTGACATATTTTCAGATTACTTAGCCAATTTTTAATCTATCATCTAACCTGAGCTGTATTTAACTGGAGTAAATCTGGCATGATTTTACTGGAGTGTCATGGTACTTTATAGTAAGTGTTCTTTCTGTGCAGATGGGTTTACTTGACATGACCTATAGTCTGTAAAATGGAGATAAAGGGCAGCAATATAATCGATGTCAATTAAGTAAACTGTATACCAACATTTCAGTTTTGCTTGGGTTTAATGTTGGGTCAATGAGTGGATTGCATATTGAAAAAAAAGTCCATGATCTCATTCCCTGCAATGATAGATAAGCAGCTTGTTTTGTCAGGTTCATGTAATTGTGTAAACGCTTAGCATTTTTGACAGGAACTTGGGGCCTGGAACTTTGTTTTTTGTAAGTATTCAGGTAAAAGCATCTGTGTAGGGATACTTTTTTTTAAAAGGTTTGTTGTTGAATTTCTAACAGACGGACACTGTAGGGTATTAGCACTGAACTATGCTTTCCCTTTTTAGTCGAGATGAAAGGAGGTGGATTGAAAAGCAGAACAGAGCTGCCAGAGCACTGAGAAAAAAAGAAGAAATGAACAGGATTAGGACACTTGTTGGTGAGCATACAAACTGATGGTTTTTTAAAGAGAGATTTGTTAACTAACGGTGGAAATCTCCTGTTTTTCTTTTGTACGTGATGCATCCTTTCTTCTGCCAGACAATGCATACAGCTGTGATCCCAGGATAAAGAAATTTAAGGAGGAAGAAAAGGCAAAGAAAGAAGCAGAGAAGAAAGCAAAGGTAGAAGCAAAACGAAAAGAACAGGAGGCAAAAGAAAAAGTAAGTTAACTACTATATTTGGATTGAAAAAACTCAGTTCATTCCCACCTGATCCAATGCTTCAGCTTCTAAACGTGTCAGAAAGCTACTATTAAAATTATATTAGAGTTTAAAGATGTGTTGTTTTTGATCCCTGTGCAACAGGCAATGCAAGACTGGCAGCCATTTGAGAGTGAGATGAAAACAAGGAGTGCAGCTCTGAAACAAAAAAAACCTTCTAAAACTGAGTTTTGTTGTTGCATACACTTCCTCTGGTTTAGAAGCAGTTGTTAAGTTCTGTGCCCCACTTTCCTTTTTCATAAAACGGATACAGACGCTTGCCTTGTGCATATGGTCTGTGAGTGGTTGATTGGTATGAAACACTTTGACTTAACATAACATATTTGATTAATAGTAGCAGTTTGGAAAAGATGAAAACAGTACCAGGAATCAAAGGGAACTCCAAAGTGCTAAGAAGTGACTTAAAATACAATACTGGAGAACCACAAATTTTACATTCATACTCATGCAGGAGAAATGTTGGACCGCTGCATTTTTTTCCGAACTTATGCTCTTAGGGCAGGCATTGGAAATTTAATACAGTTTTATATCTTCATTGTGAAGGAAGTCAGGATTTATAAACTAGAGGCCCTCATAGTGAGTATTTGAATCATTGCTAGCTGGTATATGTTTCATCACCTCCCTCTAAATTCTTGGAAAACCAAACATGAAAATATTGATATATTAAAAACCAGATATGGCACATTTTAATACTGAATGACCCCTATAACAGTGTGACTTTGTTGAGGTTTTTTTGTTTGTTTTTTGCTTTTGATTGCAGCAAAGACAAGCAGAATTAGAAGCAGCACGGTTAGCAAAAGAAAAGGAGGAAGAAGAAGTTAGGCAACAAGCATTAGTAGCAAAGAAGGAAAAAGAGATACAGAAAAAAGCAATCAAGAAAGAAAGGCAAAAACTGAGAACGACATGCAAGGTATTTAAATATCCTTATAGTGAAATACAGGTTACATCAGTGAAATTACTATGTTTGCTTAGATCAGACCCTTATCACATGCTTGCTTGTTCTTATGGCTGGAGATGGGTACGGAAAGTGGGTTTACTATAAAGCAAAGTACTAAAACACATACTTATTATATAGTTTTGAGTAAAGCTGACCAAATAGGTCCAAACACAGCAGTGGCTGAAGAATGCTGTGTGTTAAGCCTTTGTCTGAAGGAAAAGGACAATGAAGTTCAAGAACTTTGTAGAACATGTATTTCTGCTTCCAGAACTGGAATTACTTTTCTGATAATGAGGCAGATTGTGTTAAAATGATGGAGGAGGTGGAAAAGCTGTGTGATCGTCTTGAGCTAGCAAGGTAAGTTTTCCTGCTGCTGTCTTCTGCTTGTTTTGATACCCATCTTTCTACTAGCTATCCATTGTAACTTAATAATTTATTTTTAGTCTGCAATGCTTGAATGAAGCACTTACATCCACAACAAGGGAAGGAGGGAAGGCGGCTGTAGTAAAACAGGTAATTATGCTGAGTGTCAAATCAAAATAACAGAATAATTTGATTTGTGACATCTACATGACTGAATCGAAATAAGATACACCATAGCTGCTGTGGAATCCTGCCTGTTGAATACACAGACCTGAGTTTCAGAGTCCCCACGCTGACTTGATGTCTGCTCCATTTTACATAGTGCAGTTCATGGCTGGTGAAATAACCAGAGCCAGCTGAGAAAAAAATATGCATTTTTAATTAGTAAAGGGCACAAAATGTACCACTTGTACAGTATACAGAAACAGTAGAAGAATTTAATTTTGCCCAACAATGGATAGCAGTTGGAGGGGAAGGAGGGCAGTCTTAACCTATTCTGTTATGCAAGAAAAATCCTAGTTTAGTATCCGTGACCTGGGGCTAGATCCACAAAAGGACTTAAGTGCTGCAGGCGCTGGAAGGGCCAGTGGGTTGGATATCAAAGTATGGGAAAAGCAAGACACTTGTGAGTAAGATTCACAAAACTCAGCAAGGATCTGCCTAAAGTTGCCAGGAGAGAGAAGCCATTCGGACTAATGAGGCTGAACCCGCATCCTGCAGGAAAAAATAAGGTGCTTTTTCTCATCCGCTTTGGATTCACAGCTGTGAACTTTCTTTCCTGGTGAGGAAGATGATGTGTCCCCATCCCAGGAACAGGTTTACTCATGAAGACTCAAATCCCTCATGTCCTACAGGGGACTGAATCCAATCTCCCAGTCTCCAGGAGAGTATTCCAAACACGGGACAATAACCTTTTTGTCTCTGTTAAAACTGTTCCACTTCTGCATTAATAAAAATTATCTATCGGATAATTTTTCTTTTGCTATGAAGATTGTATTATGAGATAGACAGGGAGAAACCTATTTGGGCATACTGCCAACAGATGTAAGTGCATAGCTTTTTTTAATATTGCCAAGACTGGATTGGGCATACTCAGAAGTGGATACATTACAGATGTGTCACACCGCAGTCTCAGGATGTGATGTTCACAAAGATACACGATGGATAACTTAAGTCCTGATGAATTGCTTGCCAACAAAGTACATGTGGTACACACTTGGTAACTAAAATCTGGGTTGTTGCAATTAATGCTAACTTACTACAACCATAGTCACTGAGGACTTCTGGCATAACCAGGCTTAGGTAGCAGTTAGGTTGGAAGATCTGTGAATCGGTGTGTTCAACATGGATGTTTAACTGCTCTCACTAGTCACTAGGTTCTTAATACTTTTGTGGATCTGTCCCTGTAAGTCAAGCGTTAGCCTGGATGTTCACGCTAGATTAAGAAGTTTTGTCTAATCCTGGAAGTGTTTAATTTCCTAGTGAACTTGTGATGGATTTCTGCTGTAGCTCCTAATCTGGGATGGCCAAATTCATGCACAGGATGGAGGGAAATAATACTGGAGCAGAAAAGCTCCTCCATTTCCTTATATATAACATACAGAACAGAAACTAAGCTAAATTCAAGGTTCAAAGCAATTCCAGAGAGAGGGGGTTGTGTCACTGTAAAATGTAAAAATAAATAAATAATGCTTGTTTACAATCCTTCAGATAGAAGAAGTAAATGAACAAATAAGGCGAGAAAAAGAAGAGGCAGAAGCTCGCATGCGCCAAGCAACAAAGAGTTCAGAAAAGTCAACCACTGGTGGTGGAGGGGGAAGCAAAAATTGGCCAGAAGATGATTTACAGTTGCTAATTAAAGCTGTGAACCTCTTCCCAGCAGGGACTAACTCAAGGTACTTCTCAGGTTTGGTGTTAAAAGCCCTACTAACAATTTTTAATTACATTAAAACAGTTTAAAAATTAGTTTAAACCAACCATAATACAACTTATTTTCAGACCATCCTAAGTATGATGTCAGTATAAGAACTTCCTCCTTTTCCTTGACTGTTGAGCAACCTGCAGTTTGTCTTTAGTACCACGCTCCACACGTCCCTGGAGTTGGCTCTGGCCCTGTGTCTTGTTTCCCCTCAAACCTGGGCCTCGGTCCATCAACAAGACTGTGCTGAGGTGCATGTTGGCACAGGGCTGACCACAGGACAGGCTCCAGTCATTAAAGCAGAGAACAAAACTCTTAACAGTGACCATGACGCAGCTGCATTGGAATACTAGTGTGTAAGCTACTTCCAGTAGCTCCACAATGAATGTGAGGCTGATTTCTCTTCTACACGGTAGGAGGAAAACATCCAAAGATACGAGTTAAGTGCCCCAGCTCTCTTTAGGGGAGAGCTGGGGAAAAGGGAAAGGCTGGCATGCACAGAAAGCAGCCAATAAGCATCAAGGACATGCCTTAAATCCCGTTCTTTCCCAGGAGTGCAATGCCTTCTTCCACTTAAGATTCACAGGTCTGAAGCCTCCATTACAAGATTTGGATGCTTACTTAAAAAAAAAACAACAACAACAAAAAAAAACCAAACAACAACTAACTAAGCTGTCATATTCTTTATGGAGATGATAGCAGTACCTGTTTCTGCACTGCAGCCCAGCACGGGAGTATTCATTGAGAACACAGGCCCAGACAGGACATTCCTGGCTGATCAGCTGCAAATATTCCCTTCCACTTTCTAAGAATGCACTAGGAATAATTTTGGTGCTGGGGCTGTTCCAGCTCTCTCCTGTTGAAGGCCCTTTATCCAATGCTTAGGTATTCTTCTGGGGGGCAACAGACACAGGGTTAGTAACTTCTCAGCCCTTTCAGTCCAGCCTGCAGTATTTAATCTTGGAGGTGTTTAGGGAATTCAGGAAAGCAACAGCTGAGCAGAGTTTTGAGGATTAGAGGTTTGCACTTGCACATCTATATTCTATCCCATCCTTTTTCTGTATCAGACACCAAGAAGGTCACCTAGACAGACTGAATTCTTAAGGGAAACATCTGCATTTAGTGACTGAAAGCTTTCCAGAATAGTTAACATGAAAGTTTGTATGTATTTAAGTATGAATAAATTTACTTAGAAGTTGATATAAATGTGTACAGGAGCTTGACTTGTGTGAAGATAAGCTATTATGCAATATGCTGGTTTACCCTTTCTATCCTTGCTTCAGGTGGGAAGTAATTGCCAATTACATGAACTTGCACTCTACTACTGGAATAAAACGAACAGCAAAAGATGTCATCAATAAAGCAAAGAGCCTCCAAAAGCTTGGTATCTATATTACCTTATTTTTGTAATAAGATGGTCTGCATGCTTCTATACGGCTTGATTTTTATTTGGACAGCATTGTGTTTCTATTATGATAAAATCTTCTGTATATCCCCAAAAGAAGTGCAGTTCAGATGGAAGACTTAGAGGAGCACTTAACGTATTTCAGCACTTTCAGCCTAATGGCAATTGTGGAAGTCACCACCTCAGGAATTGTCTGAATCTAACTTGATCCATAGATGGCTACACCACATGCATTGCCTTAGGCTCCTCTGCACTCAGAGACAAATGGGCCTCTCAGACAGCTCTCTGCAAAGGAAGGGATCTAGAATAAATGGAGTTGATGAAGCTACAGAGATACTTTAAAAAGATGAATGGGATTCAACACCAGAGTAACACACATAAATTTATGTGGCTCATCTCTTCTCGTGGTAAATGGAGCCTGGAGAGCTCTAGAATAAGTTCTCAAGGAAAATCAAAACATTCCACTATAGAACAAACCCCCAAAGTTTTCCAGAAGTCTCTCCATTCCATGCCACATACCTGCACAAGCAGAACCCAGACCTTCCCACTGTTCCTGCCCCTCTGACACACTTGTACTCCGGGTAATACGTGAGGTTTGTGCCACAGCCCTTACTTGAGAGAATAATCCCTCTTGATCCCACTGAAGTTGCACGTTCAGGCTTAAGCTTATATGGAGAAAGCACTGAAAGATTATTTGCTATTTTATCTAGCAGCCTCTTTTTAAACGATCATTTTAAAAGAAGAATGAATTAGGTTTTTTGATTATGTGATTATTGTAAACTAGTAATCTGCTACACAATGTTGTTATTTCATCTGGCCTTAATTTTATTGCAATAATTATTCTATTCAATGTCTGCTGCTCATAGACCCTCATCAAAAAGATGACATAAACAAGAAAGCTTTTGACAAATTTAAAAAAGAACACGGTGTGGTGCCTCAGATGGACAGTGCTGCCCCGTCGGAACGATTTGAAGGTAAAGGTGAAAAGGAAGCCCTTCTTGTAGAGTTGTCTCCCCTGTGCATCTTAGTAAGAAAGTAATCCAGACCTTACTTAAAACTTGCTTACAAACTAACTTACGTAGCAAGTAAGAAAGTGATCCGGGCCCTGTTACTGAATTTGAGGGTTTCTGGTACACACAGTATAAGCCATAGTTAGTTAAATAGTGGCAGTTTGAAATGCTTCCTGGTGAGGCAACAGGTTAAGTCTGATGCTGAGATTATCTGTTCCTTGGAGGGTGGTACGTTTTCAGGTAACAACAGGCCTGAGGGGATGCATTTGACATACAGGATCATCCTACAGGTATGCTTAGGCCTCCTGTTAAACCCCTAACACATCCCATCAGAATTTCCAGCCACTTGCAGAAGGCTGTGTTTCCTTACCAAGTGTTACCCTAACGATGTGGCTTCACAGGGCAGCAACAGTCATCTGACACCCAGCTGACAACAAAAGATGTTACCTTCTAACTTCTCAATGTTTTATTTAAAGACACCAAGGGCCACTTGTCCAGTCAGTTTCAGGGTTGGGTTTTTTTTTTTCCTTTCAGGTTTTTTGTACTGGGTAGCCTTTAAGTCAGACTAGATGTATGACAAAACTGCAAGAATTTTAAATCAACTATAATAAATTTTACAATATTTTCTTAGGCTTATCTCATAGACTCCTTGTTATTTTTTTTCTTACTATCATTTTTGCATTTAAAAACAGGATCACCTTTAGATTCATCCCCTTGGACTACAGAAGAACAAAAGCTTTTAGAACAAGCATTGAAGACTTACCCAGTAAATACTCCCGAAAGATGGGAGAAAATAGCAGCAGCTGTTCCAGGCCGGTCGAAAAAAGACTGCATGAAGCGATATAAGGTAAGGTACCTCACCTCCTCCTAGGATCGCAGTTAGCCCAGGTCTTGTTAGAATCCTTTGCTTTTAGTGTTGCTTTCCGTGCCAGACACAGTATTTGTCAACAGCACACTAGCACAAGATGAAACCTTATGGAGGAACTTTTGGGTTTTGGTAACTCAATCCCAAAAGAGCAGTAAGGACTAAGTTTTCCTCAGTGAAAGCTGTGGCTCGGGAAGCTGGGAAGTCTGTCTTGTGAAGTCTGTCTTACAGTTTGACAGCAAGGTGGTGTAGATGGTGAAGCCCTATCCGTAGCCTCTTGTAGGTAAAGCTCCTGATGAGCATTGACCTTCCATTAATTTATTTTTTTCTAAGATAAATTGTTTTAAGGTATTAAACTGTATAGATTCCTCAATATGTCGAGAGCTAGAATGCTCCAGGCTGAACATACGTAGTGTTAACAGGTTTTGAACAAGTTCCGCATTTAGAAGTATCTTTTTTGTCGTCCCCGTCCCCCCCGCAACTCTCCAGGAACTCGTTGAAATGGTCAAGGCAAAGAAAGCTGCTCAAGAACAAGTGATGAATGCTACTAAAGTCAAGAAGTGACTCTTACTGACAATCTTTGTTTTATAATAAAAATGCAAATATTGTACATCTTTTCATTCCTTCCTTAATTATACAAATACACAGGACTGGCTGGTTCTTGAGTTTTAATCTTCTCAAATGCATTTCTCCAACTCAAAAGCTTTGAACAGGGGTGTAGCTGTTTTTCTTTTTCTCTCCTTTTTTTTTTTTTTCTTTCCTTTTTTTTTTTTTTTTTTTTTTTTTAAAGCTCAAACATACATTCCCTACTCACGAAGCCAATACATGCCACCGCAGATTTTGTTATACTCTGGAAGTTGTTCAATTGGACCTGGAAGTTAAAGAAAGTTGGCCATGACACATGCTAAACTGATAGCAATTGGTGTGGAGGGGTTGTGGGAGGGTAGGGAAACATGTGCAACATACCCACGGCAGCAACTGCAGGATGCTTATTGTAGATGTACTTTGTGCAAACTTCTCTAATAGTCTGGGCATCAATAGCCTAAAAGGGGTAAAGAGGTATCTTTATTACCAATCCCATCTAAAAAAGTATGAAGAGCCAGTGATCTTAATTTTGTAGAATCTAGGGGAAGAGGCAACAAAACAGTTGAAAGTTTTCGCAGTTGGAAACAGTTTAGCTTTTGTATTGTTACTTTCTGTAGCAATTAAAATTTCTTAAGGGCCTAATTTAAAAGTTGTAAAGTAAGTGCCACTTACTTCAATTCTTGCTTCAAGTTCTGGAATTGGGATTCGGCGCTTATAACACAGCATTTGTCTTCCAATGTCTTCACAGATTGGCGTGGACCCTAAAATAGGGGAAAATATGCTTTAGTTATCAGCATACACTTCCACTAGGAATAAAAAGCTCTCATAAGTCTCACCATCAAGTTGTAGCAGCATATTTGTCTTCAGAAGATTTTTGGCTCGAGCTACTTCATTTTCTGTAGCGTTTGTGCAAAGTCTTATCCTGAAAAACAGTTTAAGTCCGAAGGCATTAAATAATGGTAAAGTGTAGCACACAAGACTGCCTGCGATAACGAGGTGCATATATATTAGTATACCTACCAGGCACGTATTTTCTGTCGCCAGAGCTGGTAAGAGAATTTGGTATGGAAACAAGCCATAGGATGCAAAGCATAACAGTAGGGTTCTTTGGAAGCATACCAATGTACCTAAGAGCAAGTTTTCCCCCCTTAGAAGCACTGTATTTCACTTCATTAAATTAATATTTTGAGCAAAGTGTAGTCCATACTTGCTATCTTGAAAATAGCTGTTGCTAAGACAGCAGGAGCCAAACAATTAGAGGTAATTAACCCAGAAGGCAATCCATTACATCCTGGCTCTTGGTGAAATAATGATTCACCACACTGCCTAAGGAACATTTCAATAGGACGGGGGGGAGTGCATTAGATAAATTAACACATTCATGTCACAGGAATAGTTTATATCTTCTCTGGTGCTAAGCTGCAGCAAACAGACGTTTTTCTCCAGAAGTTGTTTACAAAGATCTGACAGAATAATGGTATATGAGAAGTGATCTACATGATAAACTCATTTTCAGGTTTTCTTTAAACTTTTGTTTCAACTTCACCCACTTTAAATCTGTGCTCTTAACTAACCTGTGTCGGTTTCTAATCACATCTGCAGTTCAGGCATTACAGTTGCACCTTTGGACGTCTTTTCAATTTAGATTTAAGCCTTAGATGAACGAATATTATTCAGAATCACAACTTTCAAAATTCCATATATAACAGCTCACCTACCTTACATCGTTTCATTTCCCTGTGTACTCACTAGAGCTCTATGTAACACCACCACCTGGTACATCATGGGGAACAGCAACTGCAGAACGGGAACTGCTAATGGTGGTTATAGGTGATTGCACATTCGTTATTCCCATTCATAAATATTTACTCTTTCAGTTGCCCAATATGCAGTTCGTGGGCACTGTGCACTGACTTAGTACTATCCTAAAAGGTTTGATGCACTTTCGTAACTTCTGTCACTTGGAAGTCAAAAAAAAAAAAAAAAGAAAAATCACTGCCATATTTTCTTGTACAAGGAATGCCATTGTATTAGCTACAGTTACTATTTATTTTTCCATGGCAGAAAAACCTAAACCTTAAGCTATTCACTCTGAGTAAGGGTGCCAGAAACTGGCTGTTGGGACTCTGCATTGAGTATCAAAGTTTAGAACTTGATGCATTTGTTTTTTCCAGGCAAGCCTATGCAGAGAAACAAAAATAGTCTCTTTAAACACTTGCTATTTTTTAAACAGTATTCCTCCACTGAAAACAATCTTTTTAGAGAAAGTTGTTAGCTTACCATTCTCTCTGAACAAAGTGCACCATGTCCTGTATAGTGGATGGCTCACAGACCATGTAGAGTCCCCACAGCCCTGTATCAGTGTAGCAGGTGTTAAAGGACTGGAAACTGTGACACAGGTTACCATGGCAGGCAATCTGAGCAAGTTTACTGGATAAATTCTGCTGAGGCAAAAGAAAAATCTATTACATTATGAAGTTTTTTGAAAGCCTACTAGTCACCTCCATGGCCTCCTGTTTTCATTTCAATTATGACAGAACATGTAGTAGCATCACAGGCTCCAGCGGATGCTATGAGGTTAATTATCAGCTCTTCATCTCAAGTTTCTTTCCTTGCATGTAATGTCATACTTCCAAGTAACAGCCCAGATGTAAGCCAGGATCATAAAGCTACTTAGGTTCGAGAAAGAGATAGTTACTGATACCTGTGTGTATGAAACATCCAACTTTCCATGAGGGCTGGCAGACCTCAAGTCTCCTATTTTGGTGGTCTAGAACCACCTCCTACGATTTTGATAGATATTGGGCAACAAATTCTCTCAGACTCATGACTGGATCCCCTTCCCTCACACCAAAAAAGGCCTCTGGAAACAGCCATAAAGTAGCAGTAACGCCATCAGATAGCTTTGAATGGGCCTGTATTGGCAGGAATCAAGTCAGAGACATCTCACCAGCCCACCAGCCTCATTAAGAGCAGGAAGGTGCTTGCAGGTCCACTCACCACGCCTCCTCCAAAGGAACGATCCCAGTTCCCTATCAGAGTATTCGCTACCATAAGTGGGATTGTATCTGGGTGCGACCAGCCAGCTGCTTCAACAGCGATCGCCATGTGCGCCAATGGCATCTTGTCGTCTCTTATACGAATCTGCAGGAATATACGAAAGTAGCTGTAGTACAAACCTGTACATGGTAACGTACACAGGAAGTTAAATGTCAGGAGACAGACATTTCCACTACACCTGGATTATAAAGCATGCACGTAGAGAACCAAAACTTAAAAGCATATGAAGCTTTATTTAACATCATCCTTAACTAGTCTTCCCTGTGGTGATTTCAGAGCACTTTGCCAACAGCAAGCCCAATGCCACGTACATAGAGAGGGCACTACAAGTCATTTTACGACAAAGAGCAGCAGGGAAAGCTGATGACTTTTCAAAGTCCCAACAGGGCTGAGAATAGAACGCAAATGCCTTGGTTCTCTGCCATATCCTTTAAATTACTGATTCTCAACAAGTGGAAATGCTCCAACACCATGGGCAAGGCGATAAAAGGAAAGTAGCAGCAGGGTAAGAAGTATTCCTCCACGAACTGATGAAACAGAAAACGTGGCGGCAGTGAGGCTAGTCCAAGAAAGGTTGGGAAGTACTGCTTTGGAAAGCAGCTACTCCCTTGCCCTCACTGGGGGCAAGAAACCTTTTCATCTGCCTGAGTCTGCGGCTGAGAAGCTCTCTCTCCTCAGCAGAGAGCACATGTCAGTTGTGCTCCCAGGGGATATAAGGGCCAGCTCAAAAAGACATCCAGCAGCTTACCTCACTGCCTGTGAACCTACAGGGTGGCAGGGGTGGCAGTCCTCCTTCAGGAGCAGATGGCAAGTTACCGAAGTGGCACTTGGCTAGGTCAAGCAGCTCATCATGACAGACCCCTGAACAAAGATGTTTCACATAATGTTACTCTGTAAACGCTTAATTTAAGTGCTGTGCAATTTAAAGTCTTAGTTAAAAGTTTAAACCAAGCAGTAATGTAGTGTTCCCTCCCCCTTTAATGCCACACTTTCAGATTCCTCACACCTCCCTGTTACGCAGCATAAGATCATCATTATCACCCTCCTTAATTCTCTTCAATAGCCTTCTATTAGTATGAGAGCAAATCAGCTGTTTGCTCTCAGTTTCAAGCCTTGATGTTATTTCTCTTTCTCTGCTTTCCTTGCTACTCCCCTTTTCCCACTGAACCCCCTCCAGGCCCCTCTTCTCCTGCCCACATGGAAGAATGACCTTGGCCTCTAATTCACTTCTAGTTACTGGCTGAAGAATGTTTCTGGAATATTACTGAGGGGGAAAGGGAACAAAAGTTCAAAGGGTACAAAGGCACAAAACATGCCGAGCTAACAATGAACTTCCAGGACCTACTGAACAATGGGTAATTCATCATGCTGTTCCCAGAAACTTAAAGACCATGGTTTTAAGCAAAGCTTCACATGATCCAGGGTGAATATCTCATACTAACCTCCAGCAGCAGCCAGCACCATTCTGGGTCCTTTGTAATGTGTTGTTATGTACTCCACCAAGTCATTACGGTTTATGGATCTAGAAAGTCAAGGGAACATCACTACTACACCAGTAAAGTTTATTAGAGTGAGAAGAGCTAAATGTATAGAACAATACAATATCAAAATAACTGTAAGTTCTGCCAATGCACAGAGCTGTGCATAGAGGCAGAAAGCTAAAATAAGGGTGACTTTCCAAAAAGGAAATAGGAACTTGGTATATTGATACCTTGCAGATACCAATATATCCGCAACATATCAATATATAGTGATTATTTATCATTTAGTGATAGCGATTATATAGTGATTATATATATATATCATATTGGTGATATGAAATATATATATATACACACACACACATATGATAGAAAGATCTTTTCAAAGCTCTTAAAGCTTCCCGAGAAGGAATGAGAATTACAACTCAGGTGGAGACATCATCTCATGACAGTTTGAAAACAGCACATTTAACAGTCTCCTGGTCTGCACAGGTATAAACAAATGCTCAAAGAGCAGTGCAAATGTAGTTGTATCTACAGTAATGCCCAATATCAGACCAATGGGAAAAAGAAGCATTTCCAGTTTTGTGTCAGATGCATTTGTTACAAACAGGAGAAAAATATGACAAATAATGAAGACATACAGTAGACATCTGAAGTTCACATACCCTTTCATGCCTGCATACAGGGGAATTAAGGCAATAGGGGAATTTTTCTTACAGTTATTATCCAGTGCAATTTCAGCTACCTTCCAGGTAAAAATGAAAACTGACGCTGTTCCCTACATTTTCAGATGAGTCTTCTCAATATATAAAAGTTACCACAAATTTGGACATACTTGATGTTTTCTGTGGGTCCTAAAATTGTCCGTCCTAGGGCTGTCTTCTGATAGGCTGTGGCATGAAGGTAATCAAAGACAACTTCTTGTAAATTGGTTTCAACCTCTTGCATCTCTCGAAGTATAACTCCTCGCTCACGCTCAATCTCTGCTTCTCCCAGGGTACTGTTCTGAATTATGTCAGCAAGAATTTCCACAGCTAATTGAAAATAGAGATGGGAATGGAAAATATATTTTCAGACTACCAGAAAAATGTGGTTCCAAAAGTAAAACCCATCCCAAAGACCAAGTGGCCCAAGATTTGCAAGGGGACATAAGGCTTGCCCTGCAGGAAGAGAGAAGTCCAAAAAGTATTTTCTTTTGGGAATCTAAAGACAAAATATTTCAAATATCAACTTCCTGGCACTCTCCTTTCCAAACCCGCACTCTTACATTCCTGCAAAGTTTGAGAAAGGACTTTTCACTCAGAAAGGAAGGGACTACTATGCTGCAAAAGCATCATCCTGTGTTGTCACATCAGGAGCTGGATAAGCACTGCATTCTTTGCTGCTTTTCTGATGAATGAAAGCAGTTACCTCTTGGTAAGTCTTTTGAAAAAGCCTTTGCATAATACACGGTTTGTTCCCTGGACGTATATGCATTCAGGTGAGCTCCCATGTTCTCAATCTCAAGTTCAAGATCTAACTGAGATCTCTTTTTTGTTCCCTGAAATAAAACAATAAGAAAATCAAACTAGACCCTTTACTTCACCTTCTCACCATTACTACTTCTTGCCTGGAAAAGTCAAGGACAAGAGAAAGAAAAAGCCTTCTGGAAAGAAAACTGGCATACTAATCTCTCCAAGCTCGAAAGTCAGATACAAATCCTACTATACTCCCTATTAGAAATAAAAAGTGGGCAAAAGGTGGACTATGTGTCTTCTAAGAATATTAGAAAAAATTAAAAGTGAGTTAGAATTAGATCCGCGTTACTAATCTTGGTTTACTATCAGCAACACAGAACTAGGACTTTAGCTTCATTTTCTAATGGAAACCAAAGTCTAAATTGTTAACGTTTTTCTCTCCTCGATTTGGAAAAGTTATTTGTACAATTCTGACGAAGTTCTTATCATTGATTGTTAAATAACTTAGAAATCCATTGTAAACTTCTACATCAATATTTATACTCACCTTGAAAGCCATATGCTCAAGGAAGTGAGCAGTTCCATTGTTCTTCTCATTTTCATACCTGCTTCCAGCATCAATCCAAAGTCCAACCTCATGGGGGGGTGGGGGGGCCGCGGAGAGAGAGAAAAGTCATCACTTTACCAGTTAACAATGCAGCTTTTACGGTTTTGTGTATGAACTACACTTAGATTTTTCAAGACCTATTTTTAATTGGCTCTTTCCTTAAGATCTTCACAAAAAATCCAATCATAAATAATTTACAAAAGCCTTAAGACTTCTATTTCCTAGCTTAAGTTTTAAGAACAATTGTTAATAAACACTGAAAGAATGCAATTGAGTTACACAAGAAAATGAATACACGTGAACAGTTACAAAAAAACCCCTTTCCTTTATAAGTCACTTACTGTGCATGTTGAGAGTCCAGAGTCTTCAGAAGCTACTTGCAAGCCGTTTTCTAGAGGACTAACCCTAGTTTCAGGAACATTTAAGATTACTTCTGTTGCTGCTTTGGAAGCTCTGAGCCTGCCTGTTCCAACATGCACGCACTGTAAGGAAAAAGCATCAGTCATACAAAGATTAAGTTACGTCCTAGGATGTTTTTCTGAAAAACGTATTCCTGAACTTCAGGATTAATTTTGTGTATCTTTTTTAAAGAATGCATTTAAAAAGAAAAAATTCAGCATTGATTTATTCGCCACTACTTCACATCAGGAATGCATTAACCTGACTCAGAAGAAAAACATGAAAATAACATGGGGCTCTTTCACACAGCTGCTCCACAGCCAGTCAGTTCCCAGCCTGGGCTGATGCATGCAATCGTTTTCACTGCTCGTCTGCATTACAGGGAAGGAAGAAGCTGTTTAATAAAATAAAACCTCCCTCTCCTGTTTCTAGAAGGAAAAGCTGAGGTTTCAAACTGGGAGGATAGGGAAAACGACAGAAGGGGAAAGCTCTGAGGTCAGGGCCTCCAGGCAGCCTCCATCTAACCACGGGAGAGGAGGGTTTAAGCTTTCTCCGAGCAAGCCCCGCGCCGGGGTAGAGGCTGCTGCCGCCTCTCCCTGAGGCACCGCGGCCCAGTCCCCGCGCTGCACCGCTTCGGCTCCCGGTCGCCGCGCCAACCCCGACGCCCGGGCACAGCGGGGGCGGTTTGTAGCGGGGGCGGCCCTGGGGAGCCGGCAGCAAACCCTGGAACCTGCGGCACCCAGACTCGCCGCCCACATCGCCGTGTCCCGCCAAGGAGCGGCTGCTGCCCTCCCCTCAGCCGGGCGGGACTACAGCTCCCGTCATGCACCGCGACAGGGAGATCACCCTGCGGCACCGCGACTACAACTCCCAGCGTGCACCGCGCCGCCGGCTGTCAATCCCCCGCCCCTATCGCGGCAGCCTGGGCACGAGCGCAGGGAGATAATGTGGCGCTCGGACCCTCCGCGACTCCCTCCCGTTCCCCGCCGCACCGCCTACCCTCTCCCCCGGGCCGGAGGCTCGCACCAGACGAGCGGACCACGGCAGGAAGAGCCGCCGAGCCGCTAAGCCAGCCGTAGACGCGGCCATCTTAGCGAGCGGGTGGGCGGGGCCGTGGNGCGGGGCCGAGGGGAGTCAGCTGTTAGTACCCAGTCCGCGGGTAAAGCTGAGTCCTTGCCTGTTCCTACAGTTTCTTAACCAGCCTGCGTGGTAGCTGGTAGTCTCCCCTCGCCCTTACTGCCTGTGGCCCTGGGAGGGGGTTGACCCCTTCGTGAGGAAACCAGCACCTCGACCAAGCGGTGTGGGGCCAGCAATGGGAGTGAGGCCCAGTTCTGAGCTAACGGAAAGTTTGTATTCCTCACAAAAGTGCTACTTCTCCTGTAACTCATATTTTTCAGTGGGATGCTCCAACAAACCGCAGTCAAACCGAACTATTCTAGAGCTGGCTAATTACAAACTGCACAAAACAGCCCCAGGTTTTAATTGCCCTGCTCTCCTCTAACTCTGCTCCGCAGAACAGTGCAGTTCAGGAAAGCTGGTTTTCCTCTCAATAAACCATTATTGCCAGTTTTTCAGTAACCACAAGGGCCTGTGTTTCTTCAGTGGGCCTGTGAGCTGCTGTGGGCAGAGCTTATTGCCCACTGAGGTTCCTTCAGCCATGTTTCCGGGCAGCATCAAAAGCAGCTGTTTGGGTGCTGCAAGTTGAGGTCACTGTATATCCTGTGAGACAGATCCACCCTAACTGGGGAAATCCCGAGACTGAAACAAGGTAATAATCTAAAGTCTTGTTTTAAGAAGTGTATGCAACGTATCTGAGACTGGACTGTTAGGGGTTCGTATTCACCAGTAAATTCAGCGCGCCGCCAAGACCAGTTGGCAGGGAACTGCGCATGCCAACACCGGTGAACTCCCTCAGTTCCCAACACAGGACAGCCCTGTGCAAACTGTCTGCTGGGAACAGGCCCTCCTAGCTCCCAGGGGCTGGGAAAGGCTTGTGGAAATGGTACTTGACGAGAGCCAAATTTGGGCTGGGAAGAGTTCTGGCAATGTACCAGTAGAGGCAACTTCATTTCAGCACCAAAGATCATTCCTATGCATGCTTGGAGTGCACGGCTGTAGATAAATAAGTACACATATGCAGAGACCAAGGCTGTCAGTTTTTACTTCCTGTTTAAAATTTTTACTTTTTTCTTCGAGTTAGGAGCTTTTCACTTGGCTAATCAAGTATTATCTCAAAAATAAGGGAAAATCAGAGGGGAAATTCTGTTTTCTGTTCAAGTCCCACAGCATGTTAAGTGTGTAACGCCACACAAAGAAACAAAATACTGTTTAAAAAAAAATCTGTACCACATATGCTGGAGGGAAGGCACTGGTTTTTCCTAACCCAGTAACTCCCCTCTGCCACAGACTGTAGCGCAGTACTTCTGACATCCTCTGCCTTAGTACAGATACTATGAACCTTCCCTACTGCTGTTTTGCTCTGCTCCAAAAGGAGAGAGAAAGCTGGGCTCTCAGCAGATGATCAGAAGGAAGAGGATCTTGAGCCCCAGATGTAGTATCGGCTTTTCCCCATGTCGTTCAGTGCCTGCCTTCTGGGCCCCGTGTGCTTTGCTTTTTTCATAGATAACAGCCAGTTTCTGAGAGAGCTCAGGGCTGAGCTGATGAGTGCCCTCAGTTGCTCTGTCTTTGCTCTGGGCTTTACTTCCATACTGGCTCTCAAAAATGGTGGGAACTGAGAATCTTTCTGCTCGGTGTGAGCTGTCTGCTACAACTGCCAACATCCTGTTACTCAGAGTTGATTCACAAGAGCTGTCAGAAATGGTGTTCCCTTCCCCCTGAAATGTTATCAGTCACATGCAGATTTTAGGTGACAAAAGTACTGACTCACAAATGTCAGTGACAGTTGTTAGAAGCTCCTGAGCTGTCTCAGAGGCTAAAGCTTGAGAAGGTTGTTCACCATGATTTACCTTCTCCAACTCCAAAACATGGTGCAATTTCAGAAAAAGACATTATATTTTAAATATATAGCTTTTCTGGAATATTTTGTGTGTGTAGGCAAGTTGTTATTCCCTTTGGAGTTCAGAATGAAAATGTACTGACTGACCTAAAAAGTTTGCACTGCCACTTCATATCCTGTGTGCTTAAACAGAGCTTTAATCCTACAGCGGGGGCCTGTTCAGTTTACAAGGACTGTAACTGCATGAAAATAGTGAAACACAAAAGCACGTTATACTGCATACATTTAAAAATAAAAATGGAAACTGTTGTTAACAGATTAGTTAAAACACAAACCTAAATGCCAAGAAACCGGATGCTACCTAATTTGACAAGGACCCCTTGATTGCATATGTAATTGTAGATCTCTGTGACTGAAATTATTCTTACTGCTGTTTTGCTGCCTGTACTATTTTAGTACCCATATAAACTATGTAAGAAGCATCTCGTAGCTGCAAAGTAGGCACAGCCTTTCACCAGAGAATTTACATTGGAGGCAAATTAGTTTCCGTGGAACAGAAAATCTAACCTTACATGAAGCTAGCTACTTCTCCTTTTTTTTTTTTTATTTTTCCCTTTTAATTTATGCATATTCAAAAGATCCATCCAGTTCCAGCATTTTTTTAAATTTCAGATATACCTCTGTTAAGTTGTAAAACAAAAAAGCAAAGCACCAAACTGTGCATTTGAAAATTAAAATTAAGCTTCTTTTCCATTTTACAGTTAGATCTAACTGATCTCATTATGCTGGGATTTATCTCAAAGATGTTTTACCAGACTTCACTAAGCCATTAGCCATTCTCCATCCTAGAAATTTGAATCCTTGCTAGACATAGAATTACAGCTTAAGATAAACTGATTATCCTCATAATATGTCTCCTACTTAACAAAATAGCAGTGTCTCATATGTAAATGCAATCTAAAATTTAGCATCCAGCAAAGGTCATTAGAGAGGTGCAACTTTAAATCAAGAAATGTTATTATTCAGCTAAAAATGCAATAAAATAAAACAAATACTGGTGTTCTAACAGTACGAGCTGAATATATACACCTTCACCACTAAACTTTTACAAAACACTACTTTTTAAATGGTTTTTTAATTAGATTATTTTGAAATTGACTATTATTTATAATGAATGCTCATAATATCCTTCTGGTTTAGGCAAACAGTACTATCTGCAGCTTCCAGATGGAGAAAATGAGACCGTTCTTCATAGTTCTTATGCAACCAGTCTCAAGTAACGATGTAGTAGAAAGGCCAGGATTAGCAGAGCAGAGTTCTATATAAAAGGTGTTCTTGTCATTTATCCTGCAGTCATCAGCTTGATACATAAATAGTTGCCTACTATGTTCAGGATAGCACAGAGCCTTATGAAATGGGTAGGTGATATAGGGGAGATTCTCAGGATGACAATCCGGTTCCTCCAAATCCAGACTCCACATTTCACCCTAAGTATGAAGAGCTTTGTGTTTCACACTAAGTAGCTATTTGAGATTAGCATTGCTCATAAACTGGTTTCTGGAAAAGGACCAAATGGCACTTCCGGTTTTGAAGCAGGCTCTAACCTTCAACCTCATCAGGAGCTCCACCAAACCCAGTAGTAATATATAGTCCAAATTATACAATTCCAACTGGTTTTCTGAGGAAGTGAGGCTTCCGTGCTTGTTAGTGTACAATATGAACCAAAGCTGAAGCAAAGATAAGGCCATTCCTATGTGTCATGAAAATGAGCAGCCAGGAACCCCCAGCTGAGGAGAAGGCTGCGGTATCAACTCACACACATGGGGAGAGACTCTGCAAATACCCAACATGAAAAGAGATTCAGCTGGTTCCAGCACTCATAGATCTAGCTGGTTGCTTTTAGAGTAATACTTCTACTTCATTAAACAATTCCATGTAGTGACTGTGAAAGTCATATAAATCAGAAATCTGCATATACATACCGGATGCATATATAACCATGTACCAACATAGGGGCTGAACACTATACTTTGAAATCAGCACTGCTGTTACTCTGAACTAGAATGGCAATCTTGATACAAGCAAAGAAAATGTGATCACATTGAAAGGTTTTTCTTTCAATTGTAAAGATAAAATATTTCTTCTGAAATAAAGAAAAAGACACACCCTATCATGATCAGGTTACTGTAGAAGTAGCCTGGAAGAGCTATGCTGAATTACAGGTTGATTCAACCCCAAACAAGAGGCCACAGCAACTGAGCATCAGAACAGCACTACTCAGGAAAAAGACCTTCAAAACTGCTGAAACCAGCACACAGTAAAAGCATTAGCAGTTGAAATTGCCTTTGGCTAAACTGCTGCTTAGTGCTGCGTTGGCTTTTTGTAGAGTCATCGTGTTCACTGTTTATTTACAATCCACTATGTTTTTAAAGCAATGATATAGTATTGCACTTAATGAATATGCCGAAATCTTGCTGCCAGGAATTGGCTTTAGCTTAGCCAAGCAAGCAGAATTCAAACAAGCCTAAAAACACTGGTTCAAGAAATTATACTTTTTTGCAGAGAAGTGGGTTTTTTTGTGAATAAAGCTGTTTTGAGAATACATATAAAACTTTGTGGAACTGTTGTCCAATTCTCTTGCCAGCTGCTCACTGGCCTCTAGCTGATTATTTTTATCAGTATTACCTATAGGTTATCCTCCAGCTAATTAAATTGCAAATAGCTTTTCTTTCCCATGGTTAATCACCAGGCACCAACTGCAAAGGCCTACAGGCCACTGACACTGGTCTTTTGTATTCTCGAGCTGCAAGGAAGACCATCTAAATTAAATATAAAGGCTGTTGGCTGAATTTATAACATTTCAGTTGCTCATTAACAGAGCAGTCTTTTGAAGCTGCTGATTAAAAACTTTCTTCAGGGAACTTTATAGTATTCTGTCTGCATGCAGTTCTTTGAATCGGTATTTATGCACTGAAATAAGAAAGAGGGACCTGTTGCTCAGTTCCAAACAATTTACTACCTGACTTCTGAAGGCTTTTTTCAGAAAGATAAATGGAAGGAGCTGGGATAGTTCATAACAACACTTTTTCGAGAAGAACATGCCAAACAAAAGAGTCAGCCTGATGCAGTAACTCAATAGGAAATCCCTGTGGTTAAGTTCATCTGATTTAGCAAAACAGATAGTTTTATCCTTGCCTTTTAGCAGGCTTACTACAGAACAAGGATTTTAGAAATTAGTTGGGTTTTATTGCTTTTGTTGTCATTCTATACAAGTGTCATTTCCGTACCTTCCTTTGACTATAACTACATACAGGTGCGTTGGTTTATATCATTGTTCTGATTTGATGGTGGATGAGTTCCCAGAACTCCCACATTTATTTCAACCTTTTGCTCATTTTAAGAAAAGGTCACTTTAGCAAAATATTTTCTCCAGCAAATAATTAAAAAGTCACTCAGGTCTCTAGTATAATTCAATAGAAATTAACACAGTTAGTGAAAAATGAAATTAATGCAATTACTGAAAATATCAGAATTCGGCACCTGATCAGGCAGCCACAGCAGACACCATTCTTTGATTCTGTGATTCATTCTTCCTCTGTTCAGACATCATTCAGGTAGCAATGCTGTGAGCAGCTTTTCTTAACAATCTATAGAAGGACAGTAAATTTTCTGTTACAGAAAAATGCTGTTAATCACAGCTTATAATGTAGTAAATGTGCAGTTACATGCTGTTCTAATATCCAGATAACTGAATTTTCTCTTTTATCTGCTCTCTTAAACCCTTTTTTCTCCATCTCTAATCCCTATAATCTCAGTAATGCTTAAGTAAGCATTAGCAAACACAAACTACAGGGCATGTAGTTTTATACAGATAATAATACAGTGTGAGGATACACTTACCCACAATAGTCATTGATTCAGGGCAGCTTTTGTTTAGCTACCATAGTTCCCTGTTGCAGTTTTACTGTGGAAGCAAAGTACTTAATTATTCAGCTTTACAGTGCTATCCAGCTTCTTAGCCAGTTTTATAGCTTGGACTGATTGGCATGATGTTGTAGACTCTCTGGGGTCCATGATGCTATTGCAGACTGGCCAAATTCAAGTCCTGGCTCATCTCTGTGTGCTGTCGGCCTGCCTTGTGCTCATGTACCAAGGTGGTATCACTCATCACACTTAACTTCAGCTGTATAAAACCAGTTCTCTGTGCTCTCTCAATAGTCAGTGGCAGGAAACAGGCACCTCCAAAATGTGGGTTATCCCTTGTACTCTGGACACCTCTCAGGATAATTACTAAGAAATGCCTCCTTGTAGTACTTATCTCTCCTGGTGAATGTAGAGGAACAAATAACTAGTTCAGCAGACTAAAGATGCCCAACTGCTAGGCAACTGCCTTCAGGCAAAACAAATCTTATCCTGAGCTTCAGGCTAGTAGCTTATCCCAGGCTTCCCTTATCTAAAGATCAGATTCATACATTTTATTAAATTATTAGAGGATATTACGCAGATTATAAATGTATTTACTCAAGGGCACAACAAGTGCCCTTACATTCTGTAAGGGCCTCTGGCCTTTTAAAGCGACAACCTGGAATTTATGAAGCATCTTTACTTAAATTTAAATACTGAGTTCTTGTCATTAATTAAATGCAAATAAAGCAATCACTTGAATATTCCTTGTGTTATTTATCTTTATTGTACAATAAATGTATTTTTTGATGCTTGCACAAATTCAGGGTTCAAGACTCTGTAGCAACTGCATTTTGTGCTGATTTTTGTGAAACAAATAACCACACTATAGAAGTTATCAAGGGAAAAGCTAGGGGTGTTGACAGATGGCTGGCAAAGAGAAAGCTGGGGATTTTATAACCTGAGAAGCCAGCAGGATTTTAGGAATGTAAGATAACATGGATTGGATTTCCGCTCACATAAACAGCTAGCTTGCTAAAGTTGATATTTAAACTTTTAAATTTCAAGTTGGCAATCTGATTGCACTGAGTTTAGTGGTGCATATCACTGAAGATCTTTTTTCAGACTGATTTCAGGTTTGCTGGCCTTTTTTTATACTTCTTTGAAGAAAACAATTTCTGGAGCTTCTCAAACCCACTGTGCTCTATGTCCCAGATTGATGCCTTTCTCAAATCTTATTATAACCCAGATGCCAGATCTACCATTTTTTGTGGGAGACAGCTGCTTTTGCTGGTCATTTTCTTCCCTACCACTTTTCTACATTTTTCTACTAACTTCCAGATGTTTGGCAGCTATTGCAGAGCAGTAACTCCAAGCAGGCTGACAAACATCTACTAATCCTGGACATTGTGCATGCACAGGTTTTCTCTGTATTTGATGCGCACTGTGATTCTTCTCCTTCACAAAAGCCGTGCAACTCAAGCCACATATGCTCAGAAAATCATCAGGTTTGCAATGCAAGAATTTCAATGCATACATATTAATGAGTTGGTCTGCAGACAAGCAGTAAGTCCCAAACACATTCAAACTGACAAACATGCATATAGATCCAGTATGCCTTAAACACATTTGCTTCCACATTTGCCTTTGGAACTTCAGATACTGACTGGGAGGCACAAGAGTACCTGTGTACCTCTGTAATATATATTTATTTCTTTGAAAATCCCATTTAACTAAGTATATAAAGAAGACATGGGTTAATATGAGAGGCTTAAGAGATCTACCTAAGAGGCATTTTCAAACATGACATGGTCTTTATAGCAGATGAGCTGTAGTATGTCAAACGAGAGAAGGTTTGGAATAGGAATCCAAGTCACAACTACTAAGTAGGTTCAACAGAAATACGGGATGGGCGGTTACTCCCTAGCTGGTTGCAGTTGTTGCGTTGATGATATTGCATAGTGGTTTCACTACTTTAAGCATTAGCCATAATCTCACCTGTTTCTGACCACAGCTGTCAGTCATCCTGCTAGTCTATTAATGATAGCAGATCTACTTTTTGTACTATGTAATGGATTCATTTTATCCTGAAACATTTTTCCCAAATCAGGTACAAAAAATAAAATCTGAAAGCTTCAGAATTTACTGCCAGCTGCACGGTGCACAAATCCCACAGCTATTTCTTTTGACTTTCCCACTTTTTTTTTTCCCCCTATGTTAACCCATATTTTCCAGTCTTGGCTTTCTACCAGTGAAATGATTTACATCTCATCTTTTCTTTTTGAATTATAAGTTAAGCACTTGGAATAATTTTTAGTGTAATTATAAATAAAAGTTGAATACAAGGGATTTATTGAGAATAAACTCCCCAAAGCTTCTTGAAACTATTCTTTTTTACTCTTTTTCAAAGTTTTCAGCAGCCTCTGGATAAATAAAAGAAAGAATATGTGGCATTTACATGCAATTTTTATTTCTTCCATTTAAGGTCTTCATGCATATCTCAGAAATGTACGGATTGACTCTGCCTACATAAAATCTTCCCCAAATCATGTATATTTGAATAAGGAAAACCCATTTACACAGTTTGCAACAAAGCACCAGGAACTATGCGTGTAGTTAAGATTTGCTATCTGATGTTTACAGGCAAAGACTCTAAAGGTCTGAATCAAAGTTCAGCACAGTCAATTAGATGCTCCGATTTAATTCAAAGGACCTGCCTTTAAACAGATGACTTGACTTGCATGAAATGGTGGCTGACACTCACAAGCAGAACATGGAATGAAACGGAATAATCAGTTGGAAGAAACCTACAATGATCATCTAGTCCAACTGCCTGACCACTTCAGGACTGACCAAAAGTTAAAGCATGTTATTAAGGGCACTGTCCAAATGCCCTTAAACACTGACAGGCCTGGGGCATTGAGCACCTCTCTAGGAAGCCTGTTTCAGTGTTTGACCACCCTCTTGGTAAAGAAATGCTTCCTAATGTCTCTTATTTTACCTCTTTGCTTTGAGTTCTGCAAATGCTTGAGTATGATGCCTTGCTTTGATTTGTAAGATGGAGAAGGGAATAAGACTTCCAGACAGAAAAGGGGAAGAAGATATAAAGACAACCTAGATAAATCAAATGTTCTAAACTTCGTCAGCCTGAAATACCTCCCTTGACCATTCTCTACCTGTTCTTAGAAGTAACTGCTTCATTCCCTCTCTGAATAAGGAATGTGTAAGTTAAATAAGAAAGGAAATGGTCAAGCATACAAATGGAAAAAAGGCAGAATCCAAAACTTAGGAATTCAGGAAAGGCAGTTCTTTGCCTTTTAGTCCCTTTGGCCAAATAGAAAAAATAAAGTATTCCTAAGCATCTATACGATAGCAAAGAGGAGATTATCAAGATGGTGGAGCCAAGCTCTTTAAAGTGCTATATGGTGGGAGGATGACAGACAATGGGCATAAGTTGAAATAACAGAGGTTCAAACTGTATTTAAGAGAAAACATTTTCACCATAAGGCAGTCAAGTTGTGGTCTACACTATTGCAGGTTTTCAAAATCCAACAGGATAACGTCTGATCTGAACTCATAGCTGACCCTGCTTTGAGCAGGGGATTTGACTAGAGACCTCATGAGGTCCCTTTCCAAGTAAATTATCCTGTAATCCTATGGTGATAAGTAACAGGTAATGTGGTTTTACCAGAAAACAACCTATAAAAAGCAACATTCCGGAAGTGGGACATAGGCCTTGCAGATTAAGGAGAAGCAGTAGATGCTTTATACGTTGACTATAATAACACATTTAACCTGGTCTCACGGGAAGCATGCATGGCTAGCTAAGGAAATACTCTGCATCTGTCTAGGGAACAGAGTTGATTTTTCTTGAAAACTCCCCCATCTCTTGCCCCATTTCCTTTTGTCTTCTCCTGAGGGCCACACGGAAGTGGGCAGGGAGCGGTCATGGCATGCATAAATTGTGCTAGTTCTGTCCCATGACACCTTCCTTCATGAGGGGTGTGTGACCTTTCCCCAGAATACAGGAAAGTGAGTCTGTCACATGGTCTTAATGCAGTGGCCTAAGTGGTATGAGTGCACATGTACATTGTGTCATAGAATAAACATCAGAACACAAAACGGTAACAAACCAGAGAAATGGTCTGGAAAAATAGGATGTTATTCAAGATGGAAGGATGTAAGGTATTTTTAAGAATAATCAGCTGCATAGGAAGGTTAGGAGTGTTATTGGTAAGCAGTACATCCCTCAGAAAAGCATCTAGGGGTAGTACTGCATCACGAACTGAACAAGCCAGTGCTGTCATACTGTTGTAAAAAAAGCAGACTTCACACTGGGGTGTATAAACAGCTCTATAAAAGATACATGAAGCAAGGTTCTGTTCAAACAAGCACCGATAAGACCTCAGCTGGGATACAACATCCATTTTTGGGCACCTCACTTGAAGAAAGACCAATAAAGAAACTACAGTAGAGCCATGTAATTTTCAGAGGTGTAGAAAATGTGTCTCATGAGGTAAGACTGAAAGAATTCATTTGTTTAGTCTAGCAATGAGAGGATTGAAAAAAGATATGATATCAGTTCTCAAATATATAAAAAGTATTGCAGAGGTACAAACTGTTCTTCATTTCTACTGGCACAGCAAGAACTAATAGCCTTAAATTGCAACTTCAAGATTTAAGTTATATTCTACAAAAAGCTTTTGAACTGTAAGGAGTGTTATGCAGTAGCTCATTGTGCAGAGACTCATAGAATC
>VXBH01003719.1:0-22762 GCA_013400035.1 Rynchops niger
ATTAAATATTTTCTATATCATATGCCTATATTAGCATATATATACTATACTACACTATTATAATAATAATATTATACTTTAAATTTACATTTTAATACTTAATGAATGTTATAAATATTGTATGTTTATATAAGCATATAGACATATTCCACCTTAGCATCTCCAGGTGCCACTTATTTCACATATATTAAGAAGATTACTTTTTCACTAATGTGAAAGCACATGTAGGAATTCTATATCTTTAAAGAATGCATAGATGATGAGAAAGGTTGATAACCAGTGTTCTTCAGTGCTGAAGAAGTGAAAGTAGAACTCAGTATTGCAAAAACTCAGTCTTTTCCAGCATTGCCAAGTATTTTCAATTTAAGTTGAGAATCTGCTTTTCCTACTTATGCTGAGAAAAATAATACCCTACCAAACTATTCACTATAATGAGACTGCTTGAAGAATATGGTATTGTTTAATGTAAGTAAGATCTGCAGAATGTCAGCGTGAACGGTACTTCAAAGTATTCATCTCAAAGGAAAAAGCAAACTTTGACAGAGACACAAAAATGAAAAAATTGAAGAGAAAATTACAAGCCTATAAGTAAGACATTCAGTATTATGTGCACTTTCATTAAATAGCTGAAGGAAAAAAAGAGATAGTTACAAGAAAATATAACTGCAAAGGAATCACACACAGAAAGCATTCCTGAGGTGCCTGAAAAATCAGCAGCTGAATAAGAAATGGACCTGAAAAAAGTGCTAAATCCTTGTGAATTAAAATACATTTATCTAACTGTTTGAAATACATTCACATTATTGGTATGCCCAAAGGAGATAACACACTGTTATTCTGGCAGGCTGACAAATAATCACTTAGCTGGTGCCACTCTTTGTTACTTTCTAAAAGAAAATGGTGCATTAGTGGTTACATGAATTATCAGCAGATTTATGGGATTAAGGAATTAGGTGATGCAGTTTATTCAGCATCATAGCAACTACAACTGAAGTCCTGAAGAAAAACTGCATCATGAACATTATAAAATCTCAGGCAATTAAAACAAAATATCTGTATATTTTTCTTTTAGAAAAAAATGCAACCTTTTTGATAATAGTGCCGCCATTCTTCATGTCTTTCAAAATTTTTTTCTCACCTTTATGTTTACTCCCATGCCAAGTTTAGAACCAGGATTACAATCTCAGAAATGAAGCCAATAATATCTCTGTGCAGAAACTGTCCTCTATTGATGGGGACTGAATGAAAATAAAACATGATGGATAAGAATTTTAAAACTACCTTAGTATACCATACACATAGGCATTACTTTAATTAATTTAATTAAAGTAATTAATAAATTAGTCTATGTTGCAGTCATTTTATTCAGACTATTTTACTAACAAGCTGACAATGATAATACTACAACTTCTTGTAGTAGAAGACAACAACTTCTCCCATTCTTTTTTCACCAATATTGAGAATGCTTTGCTTGGCAACCATCTACAAAGCATCACCTCCCTGCATCCTTCAGGTCTTCCTATATTTGAATTTAGAAGTTCATGCGATTTCAGTATTTCTTCCCCAGTCCATCCCTTCTAATTCTGTCTATTCAGCTAATCACCCCTTCAGGTCATAATGATTCTTTTTTTACTCTCAATTCTACAAGCTGTCCATTGCTGTTCTTTCAAAACGGCACCTTAGAAAAGTCTTTACACTCATTTCAAGCTGTGCCCATACTGTCAATCTTTTCTTTGCCAATAATTTGCTTCTCAACTCTACTTTGTGTCAGCATCTCAGTTTTTTTCTGCCCACGTGCAATTGCTATTGCATCCTGTGGTCTTTCAGATGTGTCGCTTGTCTGTTGTCACCCTAAATCTCCTCTTCCACTGAATTGTCAGACTGAAAGTTTCTGTCATAGCTAATATTTCTTCACAGATCTAGGGATAATGAATGGTAGTGAAAGCGGTGTTTATTGTTCAATACATATTTGTATGGGGTTCAAATACTGCATAACTAGGTGAGCAGGAGCCTATGACAGAGGAAAACTTCATTACTAAAACTAAGATAATGAATGTAAACATAAGGAAATTTAAAAAGAGAGAATACATTAGTGGGTGTATGCTGAAGAGTCAGATACTACCTTTGATGATCTGTATGCTGTATTAATAGAAAGGACAGCAGATGGACAATTTGTGTTTATGACAATATACTTTACTTGAACTTTGACCAGGTTAACTGCTAATGACTTTTCCCTATTTATTTTTGCTTAATCTATTAAATAATTACCATGCGCATGCTTTCAAAAAAAAAAAAAAAAAAGGGTAGGAATCAGTAATAAATTACACATAAGAAAGGAAAATAAACTGATCAAGTCAAATCCTGGACTAAAAATCTTCAGAAAAGAACAGTATTGGGACTGCTAAGTTTAGAAAAATATTGATCATCTTCTGGCTAGCATTTATCAAGTGGCATACAAGTGTGAGTTGTAGCTTTAAAAATCTAGAAAGATTAATCATCTTTATTTTAATTTTTATCAGAGTTTTAATGTGCTCCAAGCACAGTACAGGTGTTGTTTAAAATAGAAATAAATAAATAAAATTAAAAGACTGTTTGCTTCAGCTATTTTACCTCTAAAAGTGTTTCATTCATTCTTTTTTTAGAGATGAAAGTCAGATGAAGAAATAAATTGGTAATATTTATAATGTTAGAGAAGTCTCCAATTTTTTACCCCCAAATAAGTTTGGTTTTACCTTGAAATAATTGTCTTTTAATATTGCCATATGGCATTATCTAAAAAAAAAAAAAAAAAAAAAAGCATATATAAATGCATATATGCATATAAACATACATATATGTACACATATACAAAAATGTACATGTGTATATGCAAACACAAATCAAATCACTTGCTTTGTTAGAAATACAGTGCATAACTTCTGACAAGTTTTTTTTCCTTGCATGTTATTACTTTATGTGTTGGATGGAGTCCCATAAACAATCCTTCAGATAAAAAAACCTGCTTAATTTACTAATCTGCAAGAAATACTGTTCTTTTATCCTGACAATCTGTTGACATTGTCTATGAAGAGACTAGCATTGAAATATCAAAGTAAATATCTTTTATATCCTTTAAATATGTTGTTCATTTCAGTTGGAAATTTTGCATCATGGAACCAGTTATTAATTATTTATAATTTTCGACAATTGCACGTGAATCTGTTAAAAGGTCTTTTGCTTTTGTATGTCCTTTGCAACAAACTAGACTATTCAAATGCAAAACAGGCCCTGAGCATGGTGTATTAAATCAGATTAGTTGGCCATAGTCAGGCCTGTAAAATCTAGAGAGGAAATATGTCATTGTTACTGTTAAAAATTATTACCAACCTATGTACATTATCTATGTGGTTAATGCATAATTTCACTGTAAACAAGGATTTCTTTCAAAATGTTGTGTAAAACTTAATTAGGGCTCATGTCTGCTGGGATGCTATTACGATTGAGGTATAGATCCCAGTTGTAACTGTATACATACCGAATGAGTTTATGAAAAAAAATAATAAAAATCATCCAATCAATGCAATCAAATCTCTTATTAGCCGCATTGATTAAAATAAATAATATAGTGTTATAAATGTTTGCATTTATAGGATGTGAACCAGCATCTGCTGAAATAAGGGAAAAAACTTTTCATATTACTCAGTTGGACCTTATTAAAGTACCTTGTATGAACACTTGCCTAAGTAATGGCAACAGAGAGTGTCTTCATCACACAATCTTGACCGTTAGGTCTATATTATCGCCCATGTTATGGGTCAAAACTACTTCGGTATGTAATTTTTATTTCACATTTCCATGATTTATTTCTTTGAATTGGTCCACACCAGAAATACTTTTTTCTTATCATAAATATACAATTTATCCTCAAATACACAATAACTTTTTATCATTGTATGCTATTTTGCACGTGTGAAAAGCTTAAAAAACCAAGAACTGAAGAACAAGAAAAGGTATCATCAACTTTTGGACAAAATACATAATAATGAATATTCAACAAATGAAAGGAAGATGACAATCAGAATTACCCTAAAAGAGGTCATAATCTCAGCTCTGAGATTATGGTAAATACCTGATATTCCTTTTCAAAATAGGGAACCATGTTCTATTTTCTCTTCCTGTCTCCTTTGCATCATGCCAAGAGTAGAAAAAAAACAACCTCCAGCCTTGTAAACCTTGGTGCCTTAAAATTTACTAGTCAGAAGAAAGCCCCCCAGGGAACACAGGATATGTTATCGCAACTCTTGTAACTTCAGGCACTTAATATCCTCCTGGGAGAAAGAATATGTAGCTGGAACCACATGGTGTTCTGTAACTTCAATGGTTTGCTATGGTTTCTTACAGTCATAAACAACTATAAAAGCTTAGAGGGTAGCCTTAAATAGTGCCAAGAGTCTGGTTTGTCCCAAAGAACCCCAAGAAGTGTACGTTTGGTGCAGGGTGACGCTGTCGAGAAAGCTCTATGTTTAGCATAGGTGGGCCGGATCAAAGCATGCAATCGAATGTCCTGTGAGCAACTTAACTATTTACATATCTCATAATTTTACCTGAACTCTGTATGCTTCTGGTATCAGCCTCTGAGAGTTTGTTTTTTGCCCTTTTGTTTTCCAGCTAGAGTCATTGTCCTCTAGTTATTTTCATCAGTAGTATTTACCACCTACTTGGTCAGAAGGTGACTAAATAATTATAAACACACAGAGAGAAATATAACATAAAGATACATAGCTGGTATTTTGACTGGTGATGTTACTGTTTTCAATATTTTGTCCTTTTACTAAGCTGGAGTTTCAAAATATTTTTCAATAGTATTTTTTTATATTTTGAAAAAAAAAATAATATAACTTATTAATTAAAATTTACACAATAGAATAAGTAAAAGCAGCTTGATGAAGATACTAAAAAAAAAGAACAGAAATAAAGAAAAAAACCCTTTTTTGTTCATAATAGTATTAAATTATAGAATCATAGAATCATGGAGTCATAGAATCTGTTGGGTTGGAAGGGACCATTAAAGGACATCTATTCTAACCCCCCTGCAGTAAGCAGGGACATCTTCAACTAGATCAGAATATAGTTCTGATATAGAATATACACAGCTTTCCTTTAGCTTAATTAAAAAATTCATTTGTTAGAATTTTAAATCTGTAAATCATAAATTTTGAAATTGTAAGTTGTATATTTTAATTACATTTTATGCAATATAACATGCTATATTGTGTGCAGGTGGAAAGGTCATGGCAAGGGGGGCTGCAGGGCGGCCTCTGTGAGGAGAGGCCGGGGCCGCCCCGAGCCGGACACAGCCGGTTCCACCCGGCTCCAAACGACCCACCGCAGGGCACGGCTGAGCCCCACAGCCACAGGTGGTGGCACCTCAGGGAAAACGTATTTAAGAAAGGGCAAAACACTGCAGAGCAGAGAGGAGAGTGAGTGAAAAAATGTGAGAGAAATAACCCTGCAGAAATCATGGTAAGAGAATAAGGAGGGGAAAGAGGTGCTTCAGGCGCCAGAGCAGAAATTCCCCTGCAGCTTGTGGTGAAGACCATGGTGGAGCAAAGCAAAAATGTGAGGAGGAAGGAAAGGCAGAGGCAAACTGTTATGCACTGACCTTAATTCTAAAATCTACTTTCACAGCTACTAATTCCACCATTTTACATCACAGGATATAAAATGTTCCATTTGTTTCTTTCATCATTCACAGCAAAAGATAATGATGTCATGCTACCCAGTCCATATCTATGTTTGCTTAATAAAAGCAGTAGCATTTTCAGTATATACCCCTCTCATATCCTGAGAAGCATGGCTGCAGACACAATTTCCCAAAGGATAATGTTAGGGGGGATAGTGAAATTAACAAAGGAAACCTGTTTCTCTCTCCTCTGTCTCTCTCCTTCCCCCTGTGACAGAGCTTTACCAATCGCTTGGACACACGAACATGAGCACCTGACCGTATGCCTCGTCGCAAGTAAATTAGAGATACAGAACAAATCTGTTTTATTCAATTGGAATCAAAGTGCTACCCGTATTTCAAAACTGAGCTAAAATCTATTATCAGAGGTCAATAAAGAAAACAGAAAGGCCCAGAATGGCATAAATATGGAGCAAGAACTGAGTACATAAATAAGTCTGTACTACTCATTTGTAAAATGTAAAGTATGGCAATACTGCAAGCAACAACTCTAGCACTGATCAGTAGCTTACTTCAGTTTCTACCTTCTCCAAAACAACATAATAATATTAAAGCAAAATGACCATGTAGTATTTAGTATAGACAGAGCACTGTATTTTGCTGTAGGCGCTATCTGCGCTACTGTAACATGTTGAGTTTAGTTCCTTTGCAGTTCTTTATTTTTAGTGTTTTGTTAAGTTCGAGGTTAATAGAAGGTAAAGTATGGTCCTTTCTATGAAAATGGTATGGTTTCTAGACGTAAATGGAAAGCTTATGTGATAAAATTTACCTGAGTTTAAATAATTTTACGTAATGTAAATAGCAAGAGACTGGCTGAAATTTAATTTATGAAATCCAAACATCATAAATCATTGAAGGTTTGTTTTTTTTTTTTTTTTTCTGTGATAGAGTGTAACCTGGGAAAATGCATGTAATATGATTGTCAAAATTTAAATGTATGTCAATATTAATATATATCTCTTCAAAATAATTATGTACACACAAATTTAATAAACTGGCTACTGACAAAAACTTAAAATCACATATAGCATATAGCAATCACGTAATAGGACAAACCTCACTGACTAATCTTTCTCAAATTTAATATTGGCTAGCTTGCTTTGGTCCCATGTTGCTCTTCACAAGCTTAGGAAATATTTAGGATTGTAACTGCAATAATTTGGTAGCTGAGTGAACAGACAAAAAGCCTTCCTTTGTCTGTCTGAAGCTGGACAGAGTTTAATATTAAACAATAACTCCTGTCAAGAGCCTGCCTCATGCTATTCAAAACACATGGTATGATACATGTTTTTTCAGTGACCATATGAAAATCAATTATCATTTTAAATTTCGGAAATTCTACTGATAATAGAGTTTAAAATCTTATTATAGCCAAAATTAAAGTTCAAGCCAAATTGAGGTAAGACAGAATGACAAAAGAAAGTGAATATAGCTAGCCAATTGCTTCTAAGCACGGAATTATAAACAACAAATGCATCCCTAAAATTACAGACAATTTGGAATCAGAAAGCATGTATTCAACTGCTGTCTGTTTGACAGCAATGAATATTATAAATTGTGTGATGGGGTGACAGTTCATTTTGCATTTTGTCTTTTTACAATACCTATGTTGATCCCTGCATAATGTTTGGTTTATATGCTGTTGTTTTTGTTTGATATCTCAGCCATTAAGTACGATGGACACAAGATTTGTAGAAAAATATTCTACTTAAATACACTGCACTATGCAAAATTGAACAAAACAACTTAACACTAGGACTTATCCATATTATTCTCATAAGTACAAGACATAGTTTTTAATACTAAAGTAATTCAAAGCAGTGTGATATATTTGGCTGCCCTCTATAAACAGTATGACAAAACATTTTTCACTTGATATTGAGATGCAAAATAAAAATATTCTTTCTGGGCAGCTGTGAAAGCAACATAGTAAAAGATTTATTTGAGAAGCATAAATTTAAGAGCCTAACCATTTTGTCAAAATAATTTCCTTTTTTTTTTTTTTTTGGTTGTTGTTTTTTTTTTTTTTTTCCATAACAAGGGGTGCAATAACCAATTCAGTGGAAAAACATTCTAACAAAAAAAAAAAAAAAATTCTGTCCCTAAAGCACTCATTTAGATCTAGGCTCTGCTGTATTTTGAAATTACTTATGTCAAGGCCATTGAGATTTCTATTGTTAGAACAGTAATTCGTTTTTGCACAGAATTACTATCAACTGTTGTGTAGTCTGCGAGCTATGAAGGCAATAATAGAGAAACATTCACACGGCCCATTTACTGGATGTGGTTGCATAAAGTCCATCTGATTATGTATAAGTGGTTATTAGGAAAGGATCTCCAATAAGAGTCACAAGAGAGCTACAAATCCTCAAGCGGTCTATTACACAGTCATTTTACAGGAGCTGTGGTTTCATAAGTATTGGATAGTTCATTGACAATGACTTCTGGACAATAACAAATGATGTTTTTACAGGCCAGCTTCAAACTGTACAGTTCAAGTGCCAAACAAGTCTGTACTTTTAAGTCAGAAATATTAAAAGCAAAAGGGAAAAATAGTTATTGATAATGGCAAACTCCTTTTGGGCTTCACAGGAAAGAAATGTTAGGCCTCTCCAGATTTCATGAGGCATTATGAAGTTCTGAAGACAGATACGTTTTCTTATGAGAGCTGAATGCAGTAATTTATCAGCATAAAGGTTTGAGTTTGCATAGATCCCTGGGTTGTAACACAGGGAAATGACAGAAAAGTTATACGTGTCAGGGGGCAATTTTAGAACAAGTAGTTTGTGTCATATTAAGACACAAAGGTCTGAATTCTTTAAAGTTTGCTTGTTCATTAATTCATTCCGTTTCAAGATCTTTCATCCCTACTGTGATCCAAAGGCTATCCAAGATCAGAGAGAAGTCCCAGTAGGGCAGAAAGAAATCCTATGGTGCTAAAAAGGCTTTGAGGTAGATCCTATTACTGAAAGCATGATAGTTGACATCACAGGGTGCCAAAAGACATAGGAGATCACATTTAGAACTTTGCACTTGTAAAACATTGTTTAGACCTTCCTGACTAAAGGGTCACACAACTTGCACTACGCTTTCAAACCTTTTCTTTTATGCTGCCCATGCAGTGAAAATTGCTTGTGACTTTAATTTTCCTATTTTAATTTGCAAAGGTTGTCCATTTTGTGTGAAAAGCTTGTGAGAAATTTTGCGAGTGGAAACATTCTTTACTTGTATACAATCAAATATCTATTACACTTTTGTACAGGTGTTTCTGCATTTTAGTATCTCTTATGAAAAATAAGCCTTGGCTAATCTTTCCTTGATAGAGACAGGAGTTCAGATTCACATCTGAGACTGGTATGGCATGAGCAAAAGCAACTATTTTTGGGATGGAGACAACAGAAACTAAAATAAATTTGAATTTTAACTTAGTTCGAATAAGACATGATGTCTTTGGGCACGAAAAGAGGAAAATGCCTTTATTTTTGCTTGGTTGCCATTTTTTTCCTGAATTACATTTTAGATTAAGAGTCCCACACAAAACAATTTCTTCGTGTCTTGATGGCTATGATATTTGGAGGGGTTTGCATCTGCTCAGTCTTTGAATATCCTTTGAACTTCAGTAATTGCACTCATGATGATTCCAATTGGGACTGGCATGTGCAAATAATTTGAGTTTGTATTAAAAAAAAACCCAACAAACTACATAAGACCCCCAAAGATAATCAGTTAGATTATTGTTTCTTAAAGAAAGTTGAAAATATCTCTTGAAGGTGAAATATTCAAATCATTATCATTATTAAGAAAGTCATTCAAAAAGTTATCTTTTTTAATATTTTCAGTGAAGAAATACCTCAGGCCACTTGAAAAATTTCAAGATCAAGCTTCAGCGTGTGAAGAAGAATCCCATACTTTCTTATTAGAGTACTGTATCCTTGAAAAAGGGGATTTTCTGGGGAATATTATAATTATCCTTTTAAGTTCAGACTGCTAGCAGATCACCCTGTTTCCTGACAGCCTGCCCTTTGACCAATATCAGTAGCATAGACAGGATGCTGCCCACATTATTCATGTAAACTATGGTTCTATAAGATCACGCTACCATTGTGGAGCCAAGGGCTGTCACAATTCTTACCTGCATTCAGAAGGCTTTGGCATAATCGGCTGTTGCTGCCAGATGACTAGCACACTAAGTGTCAGTGACAATCTCCTGGAGCCATGGCATCACTTATGATCCTGTGTTTGCTATCAGTGATTGGGTGAGTCACCTTATGAGGGCATTGTTGCTCATCTTTCTTACTGTGTCAATAAATTGTATTATTAAATGTTGTCGGATCCCATTACTGTTTGGACCACAGAGTGGGAATGAACAATCTAGGTCTTTCATAGAGGAACGGGTGTTGGTCCACAACAGAGAGCTGTGCCAAAACTACCAGTCCATCTGTAGGTCAGCTACCTTATTGGTATAGAAGCTAGAGAGAAGCTCAAAAAGTAACAAGATCTATCTAATAGATAGGTCTAATTTGAAGGCAGACAAATTCAACTGGAAACAAGTTTGAAAATAACACACCAAGAATGATAAATCACTGTAACTATTTGTAATCACTTGGGAATTTCCAAGGAGAAATCACTGCGTGAATTGTTGGAATCAAGGTACTGTTTTGCATTTATGCAATGTGTTTGTTAAAAAAAATAAATAAAAAAACCTCTCCCATTTAAGCAGGAATTAACACAGGGTGCCAAAGCAGACAGCTGTCTACAGCTGAATGCAGTATCACTTTGTACTGAAACAGAAAGAACAGGAAGGACAGAGAACAGCACAGATGAGAACAGCAGTATGACAATAATGGAGCCTGTCCAGATTGAAATAATGAGGGGAACCCTGCTGTTTGGGATCATAATTGGGCCACAAAGGTCTGCTTTATCTATTTAGGTGTATTGTACTTACATTACTGAGGAGGTCTGTATTTAATTCCTGTAAGTGGTCTCCTCCTGGAATCAGCTCCAGTACTAAGACTACAGTACTATAGTGTTGCTGATTCTTCTCAGGGTCAACCCTTGTCTCTCCAAGACTGACTGATCTTCACCAAAGACAAAAAGATTTGTACAATAATACAGATTTTGGGAACCATTTTACCAGTTTCATGCTGCACTGAAGTTGTTCTCCATTTCATTCAGTCAAAAGCACAATTGATCCTTGAAATGCTTGTTACATGCCTGCTCGCAGCTGTGCTGCACCTTCTCTCAGAGCTACACTGACCATGAATATATTACTTGACTGGCTTTTTCTCTTTTTCCTCAGTCAGATCTGGAAGTCCCTACTTGGGAAGACCAAGGTAGTACCTGATCTGGAGAATAACTACTTTACTGTAATTAATTTATTACATTCAGTATTTCAACTTTGCAGCTTTTATTGCATGTTGGTTAAAGCATTCAGAAGGACGTGCAAATTATGCTGCTATTTTTAACAAATTCCTTCAAATCACCTATGTGTCTGGTCAACTACTCAGATATCGACAGACCAGATATTCATCTCACTTTCTGAAATTGTAACTACTTCCACACATGGTGGCAAAATATCAGACAAAAAGTCCCATATTCATGATTGTGGTCACTAGAGACCTTCTTCCTCTGAATGACAATAGTAATGTAATATAGCCTATGGTGACTTCTTCCTTTCAAATCACTTGGCATATTGAAATAAAAAATATACCACAGAGTTGTATCAAAAACCTTGCGGCCATCTTCTGCTGAGGCATGTTAATACATTACAGTATTAATAAAATCTCAGGTGTCTTGAAGGAGGGAGATAGAGGCCTCAATCTTGCAAGGAAATAATGATGACCTAGTCCATTGCTGAAGTAATCACCTAAAGAACAGAAATATACAGACTACACTAAAGCTGGAAAAACAACTCTGAATGCAAAGATGGTCAGTGCTGCACTTGCTGATGCATCAACCAGGGGAATAGGTTACAGCACCTGCTGAAGGAAATGTTCAGAGGCTGGGGGGAATCTACTGGCTGGAAGAAGGTAAAAAGAGGTTGGTGAGGGTGGACCATGGATGTTGATCATTCTCAAAACTGGATTAAAACTCACAGTGCTTTTGATTAGAAATACAATAGAAACTATGACTGAACTCAGACTTCATTGCTCATAAGAAGTCAGATCAATACTGTGTCTAAGCCTACAAGGAGCTCAATAAAATAAATAATAACACTACCTGAACTTCCTTCAAGAACTCAGACAGCATAATTTGGGTTTTTTAAATGAGTATGCACATATTTTAGAGCAAAGAAGTAAATGGTGCAGCATTATCTGTACAAAGGTGGCATACTGCCCCTGTGACTTAAAAACCTATCAGTATGGACTAATTCTTTAAGTTCATTTTTTGTGAAGAAAAGATCTACAAGCTGTAGCTAGGACCCTATAACGTAATGGACATTTTATGTGACAATTGCAGAGTTATTAGGCATTCTCCACAACAAAAAAATCACATGGGAAAAGTAAGGTTAACTGGTGTGAATTTCATAATAAATAAGTTATATTAACGTGCCCAGATGTACTGAGGCTTCACTCATTGCAGACAGTAAAATTACATTCTTAAAAGTTATAAGAAAGGATGAAAATAAAATTTAACGTGGAAAGGCAAATTAATTTCATAATTTAAATTGATAACTGCTATTATTGTTGATGTGCTGCTATAAATTGAGTGAAACATCTAATCCTATGAACTATAAGAATGAAGCTGCAGAATAAGTTGATTTCAGCCAAGAGTTTCAAAGTGGCTAGTCTCCTTCAGTGACAGGTACTGTTAGAATAAGGCAGAAAGATAGCATTTAAATATCCGTTGAACTAGACAAGAAACACACGTGATGGACAGGATGACTGACATGAAGAAGTAGAATGTGGCACCACCTTTTACCAAATTCACATCATCTTATCAAAAACACCCGGTGAAAATGACACTTAGTCCTCTTACTTCTTGTCACACATGGCAAGCATCATATTTCAACAGCAATACTACCTGCAGTTATTTTTACCTTTTATGGTATAGTAGATTATTTTTTTTTATTTCTAACTCCTGTCCTATCTGCAGTTCTGGGGTTCAGATGGCTTTGACCAAGAGTCAGAAAAAGAAATGTCAGATTACTAATCTGGTCGGGAAGACATCTGGCACTCTGATCAGATGTCAGCAGAGACGTCTTGCGCAGCAGAAGGATGCTATCAGTAGATCAGCCACACAAACAGAATGTCATGAATCCAGTTACTGTGGATTCTAACTGTGGTGCTTTCCATAGAACAAAATAGACTCTGTCCTCACACCGTAGTTGGGCCTGGTACAAGCATGACTTGTTTAAACTGGAAGTTTAGCATTAACTCCACAGAGATCTCCAAACTAGTATAATCTTCCTTTCTTATAGAGCACTTGGATTGTGAGTGGCAACAAGAACTGTAAAAAACCAAAATTAACAAAATTCTTGTTTATATCTTATGCTGCATAACCCATGCAGCAATAACTCTCCATTGTCATGGGGGGACTGCCTAGGATTTTATGGCTCTGGACAGGACATTAGAGCATCTCTAAACTATGAATTTTCAGGAATTCTTCTGGTTTCTTCTCCTGTGATTCATTGTTTACTGGAAGTTCACAGTCCATTGTATCTGATCGCTGATCTTGCTGCTTTTGAAAAGAATTATCCCTTATCGGTTTTGGACTCACAGAGCCTGTGTGGTGTCAGTGTAATACTGACGCTTCTTCAAGTTGATATAATGACACTGCTACCTGTTGGTTTAATTAAAAACAATCCCTGCAGTCATGGTTGTACTGCATTTGCTGTGTTTTCTGTATTACAGAGAAACCTGAAAGTTATGTCTTCTAGACCAAAAGGTACCCAAGAACCCCCCCAACATTTAGCTAGGATCTGTACTTCTACATTAACATGGCTTTGTTGAATGGTTTCTCTCAGAATGTACACCATGTGCAATCTGTTTCAGAATAATCTCAGTTTTGCAACATTCTCTTGCTGTAGCTTCCCTTCACATTATGATTTACCTTGTGTAGTGGTTTCTCAGTTGTATCAGTCATTGTAGAAGACTTTATTTCATTTTTCATGCTCTAATTTTGCAAGATGCTTTTTTGCAAGAGCATTTGCAAGACGTCTTGCTTTTTGTAAGAGCACTAATGATGCTCCTAAGAGTTTAAATATATGTCTTGATGTAGAGTATTTTTTTAATAACAGTTTTCAAACCCACAGATTACTGAAGGACATATGGCCACAAGTATTTAGACCAAATGTTGTTCCACAAGACAAATTTAAAATCTCAGTCCACACATGTGCATACAAAATAGGTACTCCAGAAAAGCTGCTCATCTAAATGTCCCCATGAATATTCTGCTTTGGGTTGGCACTAGCCACCAAGCTGTCTTTGCTCGTGAGTGTGATTACTAATATTATACTGATAATCTAAAGGTACTATTATTCCATATGAATATCGGTGATCCCAAATCAGTAAAGACTGACACAACAGCAAGTTGCACTTCATTGGTCCACTTGTTGTAATCGTGTAGATAGTTCTTTCTGTAAAGTATATTGTTCTGCCATTATAGAGCCTATATCTGGAATACTAGACATACAACGTAATTTTCCAAGGCACAAAACCTTATGGGGTTCATGGAATCCCTTATAAAATTTGTTGTTGTTGCTGTTAATGGGAGGTCTAATTCCGTGCACAAGTCCCCAGGTACACAGTCCCACCTTCAGCAATATTAGGTTCCAATTTCAGAAGAAATTCCCAGCTATACACACAAACTGTAATGCCTGCCTGTTTATGTATGTGAGTTTTACCGTCACTTGGATTTTCTGCTAAACTCTTCAGCAATTCAGGTCTATATGCAATGAAACAATGGATAGTAAGGCACATTTAAATATAAGATAAAGCAGCCTTAAAACTTAATACTTCTCTCAAATTACTTCTGGGTCTAGGAAAAACCTTATGGTACACCCCCCATTTTAAAACAATTCAAGGCTGTATTTACCTACTGTTCAGAACAATTCAGTATTTAGTGGAGACTTACACTTCCCAGTGTTTCAATGGGATAACTGAAAGTAATCATTCTGTATTTTCATATAACAGTGATACTGTGAAAGAGCATGATTGTTCCAATTCAGCATTTTTCAAAAAGATATCTTGGTTTCTGGAGAAAAATCGCAAACTTTCCCTCATTAAATTAAGGTTCTTCAATGTCTTCACAGTTAATCTTACAGGGTATCAAGTAACAAATAATTGCTTTAACAGAGATGACTGAAAAATACACAGAATTCAAAACCACCCTTATTTTAGTCTTAACAGACTCTAATATACTAAACTAAGTTTACAGAAATTAATTAATTTTATGAGTTCATTTTGATAGACAAATTAGCTAGTATTACTCCACAGTATATGAAGTACCTAGAAGTATCGTTCAGCCCCCAAAGTTTTCATATGAATCACATGGTTCCTTTCAGAATCTATTTGCCTGACCTGGCTTTTCAAAACAGGAGGCATCCCATAACTCAGCTTGATGGGGCTTTGATTCTCACTAGGAGAGGATGGACTCAGCAGGGAAGCAGCACTTGTAGAAGGAGCTGCCGGGAGAAAAGCAAGACCCAAGGAAGTGTCAATCAGGATAGTCTGTTCTTTACTGCTGTCTGCAAGCAAAAACCTTCTTTAACTTATATATTGTAAGTAAAATCTGTAACTCAAAGTTCTTCCTGAATGAGAAAGCAGAAAAGAGAGAGAGAGAGAGAAAGTTTTAACTTCCACAATTTCTACTCGAGTTGTACTCACACTTCTTGCAAACCTTTATCTCTGCAGGATAAATCTGTTTGTGGGATATTCTTTCATTTGATAGTCTTAAAAAGATAAGTATTTCCTATATCTACTGCTTGCAACTGCACTGCAGCTATTACTTAATGACACTTTTGTACTTTGAATTTTGGAGGAACAAAATTTTCCTTGTAGCATTCTATGATTTAAAGATAAGATAACTGTTTGATTCCTTCTTATTTTTCTTTTTTTGTTATATTCTTACACAGAAAAATTCTCAGAATTTGTGCATGAACACAACAAAATAATGCAAAAATCTAGAGAATACAGTAATATAGAGTTATATAATACCAATTCAACCATTCACTGGACTTAGATTGTGAAACTGCATTTCATTGCACCTTACAAAAAGCTGTTTGTAAATGGCTATATAAATATATTTCCATTATTAAATTAGTTCTGCAACACCAGACTGGTGAAACTTTGTTAATCGTATGTATACTGACAATAAGCTTCTGGGCCAGAAAGTGGTCTCTGTCTCCAGTCAGCTGCCTTTCACTGGCTGAGAAAAATTCATCTTGGCCTATGGAGAATGTTGATAGTTTGATGTCTGTTTTCCTCACCATTCTGCAAGCACCTTAATCACAGGCAGCATACAAATTCCATCCAATATCGGGACTTTTACCCATAAAAAAACAGTGTACTAAGAAGTATCAGTAGTGTAGTGCTGAAGTGACGCAATAGTGATAAAACACATAGGACAAACAGAGAGTAGAACAAATCAGTAAAACATGATGAACGAAACTACAGGCAGCAGTTTGGGTTTAAACTGAAGAATGACATGAGGTTGTATCTTACATTTTAACACCCTGACTGGGCAAAAAACATAACAGAAGTACAGACATTTACTTGTAAGGAAGGAAGGAAGGAAAATAGAGCCTGTATGTCCAGCTTCTTGGCATTTAGTGAGTTAATTGTGACTGATACTGTAGTAACTGTTCACATAAAAATTGCAAGCTGCTCAATATTTTTGTAACCTCTACAGAGTAATCCATTTTCAACAAAATTTTGTTCCAAATCATAGGTTCATTATTCATAGAATCTTAGAATCATAGAATTATAGAATGGAAGAGACCTCAAGGATCATCTGATCCAACCTTTCTTGGCAAAAGCACAGTCCAGGCAAGACGGTCCAGCAGCCTGTCCAGTTGAATCTTAAAAGTGTCCAATGATGGGGAATACCCCACTTCCCTGGGGAGATTAACCCAATGGCTGATTGTTCTCATTGTGAAAAATTGTCCTTGTGTCCAATCAGAATGTCCCCAGGAGTAACTTGTACCCATTACCACTTGACTTTTCCTTGTAAAAAGGGAGTCTCCATCTTCTGTGTAGCCACCCTTTAAATACTGGACTATGGTGATAAGGTCTTCCCTAAGCCTTCTTTTCTCAAGGCTGAATGCCATTCTCTCAGCCTTTCCTCATACGCAGGCTTCCCAGTCCTTTGATCATCTTTGTGGCCCTTCTCTGGACCCTCTCCAGCCTGTACACATCTTTTTTGTATAGCGGGGACCAAAACTGAGCCTTCTTCCAGTCTTCTGGGATGTCCCCTGATCTCCACAATGTCTCAAAGATTATGGAGAATGGCCTTACAATGATGTCAGCCAGGTCTCTTAACACCCTTGGGTGGATAGTGTCAGGGCCAACGGATTTGTAGGGATCAAGCTCCTGTAATAGTTCACATACCAACTCTTCCTTCACTGATGGTGGGTCTCTGTATGCATCAACCTGGACTGTTGCTCCCAAGGCCTGGAGATCAAAAATGCTGGTAAAGATAGAGGTGAAGAAAGTGTTGAGAACCTCTGCCTTTTCAGCATTGTTGGTAAGTAATTCACCTCTTCTGTTTAACAGTGGGCAAATATTTTCCTTCTGTTTCTGCTTGTTACTTAGATACCTGAGAACTCTTTCTTGTAGTTTTTGACAGCTCTGTCCAATTTCAATATGACATGAACTTCTGCTTTTCTAACAGCACCTCTGTATGGCCTGGCAATGCCCTTGTAGTTCTCAATGGGTATTCATCTGCTTTTCCATCTCTGGTAAACTTACCTTTTGGTTTTGTTCAGACTCAGAAGCACACAGTTAAGCCAAGAGTTCTCTTGATCTGCCTACTTCCTGTACCTTTAAAGGGCACAAACTGTTTTTGTGCTTCCAGGATAGCATTCTTGAAAAACTCCCAGCGCTTGCTATCTCCTGTATCCTCCATGGATGCTTCCCACAGAATCCCTGCCAGCTGAGCTCTGAGCGAGCTGAGGTTTGCTCTTCTAAAATCTAAAACCTTTGTCTTATTGCTACCCTTCAGCATGCTCAGCACAATCCCAAACTCCACAATATTGTGATCCCTGCAGCCAAGGCTATCACTAACACAGATATTACAAAGCGGGTTTTCTTGGTTTCCTTTTTTCTTGCAAGTCCAGAAGTGCCTCATTCCTGGTTGGCACATCAAACATTTGTACGAGGAAGCTGTTGTCTATGCATTTCAGGAACTTGATGGATGACATGTGAGCTGATGTAATGTTCTTTCAACAAATGTCTGAGTAGTTGGAGTCACCCATAAGAACCAGGTTCTGTTGACCTGAAGCTTGCTTAAATGACCTAAATAATACTCCTTTGGCTTTTTTGTCTTGGTTTGAAGGTTGGTAGCAGATTCTTATTATAAGATCCCCCTTGGAGATGACCTCTCTGATCTTGACACAGAGGCATTCAATAGGGCTTCCAAAATTGCTGTAGTTGAATTCTATACATCCAAGGTTCTCTTTAACATAGAGCGTGACTACTCCTCCTATTCTACCCTGCCTGTCTTTATGAAACAGCCTATAGCCATCCATCATGATGCTCCAATCATGTGAGTTGTCCCACCATGTCTCAGTTACGATATCATAACTTTCTGACTGGATGGTGAGCTCCGGTTCCTCCTGTTTGTTCCCCAGGTTACATCCATTGGTATACATACACTTGAGAGGGTTGCACTACTGGTTCACATCTTGGGAGGCAGCTAAGGGACATTTGTCACTGCTCCAGTTGGACTGGCTTATTCCCAGTTGGTTGCTATGGTGTGAGCATTGCCACTTTGGACTCCGCCCCCCGAGTCCTTTGATTTAGAGCCCTCCTCACCATGTTGGCCAGCCTGCTGCCAAAGATTCCCTTGCCTCTTCTAGACAGGTGGATTCCATTGCTCCTTAGCAGGCCATAGTCATCGATAGTCCTGTTGTTAAAAGCCCAAATCCTTGCAATGGCACAAGTCATGAAGCCATTGATTTGCATTATATGTTTATTTCTGGCTGCACCTTTTCCTCTAACTGGTAAAGTGGAAGAGAAGATAACTTGGGCACCAATACTTATTTGCTTGCACCCCCAGGGCTTGGTAGTCTTCCTTATTTCTGCCCACGTTCTGTCTTGCAGTGTCATTCATGCCCACATCAAAGAGTAGCAATGGAGAGTACTCTTGGCAAGTTGTGGCACATTTACATTATTGAATGTAAGCCTTCAAATATTTGATTACTAATTCAAAATAAAGCTAAAATCCATTACATAAAGTGAATATCTAACATAACAGAAATTGTTTGCTATATTTTTTATAGTACGACAAATTCACTGTTTCATAAATTATTACAACTATAGCATGCAAATAAAAATATAAAGTCCTCTAAGAGCAATTAGGGAACAATTACTTTTATACCATCATACTATAATATAGAGATTTATTCATTAGACCAGAAAACAGGTTTTTATGAAATTATACACAACAGCAAATTAGACCCTACCACTACCCTGTATGTTTTATTTCATTTCATTACACTGAGTTTTATTCTATGTTAAAGGTTAGTGCCACTATTACTGCTTCACCATCTGAGTTTATTGAAAGCCTTAGGACACATAATTTTGTAAAACCTACTTGTGGGGGAAGAGGAAATTCAACTTTTTTTCAGTGTAAGAAATGAAAAACAGCCAAAGCAGGGGAGCTTTTCAATAATCAAATATTGCAAACATAGCAGCAGGAGATTGCAAATACTCATACAATACTACTTATTCACAAGTGGTCAATGGACTTAATACAGAAAATCCTCATTTTGTGAAGAGTCTCATGATCATCAGTAAGTCCTGAACTTTAAGAATGAGTAGACAAAAATCTCAAGTTTCACTTTTTAAAAAAGCAGGTTGCTAGCCTTACAGATGTTGCTAGACTGCAGAGAAATGCATGAAAAATTAACCCAAGAGCACCCTAGGGGCTGAAAAGGCAGAACGTAAATGTAACAAAACTAAAACTTTCTTTTTCATAAAAATCTTACAAGTTTTTGGGGCTTGACTCGTGCGTTCTTAGCATTTTGGGGTTGACAATAGATTTGATTCTGACTAACGGGAGGAACTGGTTCAGAATCTGAAGGTGGAAGGCAATTAGAGTAAAAGTGAAAATGAAATAATAGTCTGTGATTGTAGTTAAGAAAGGAGTGACAGCAGCAAAAATGTGACAATGCATTTCAAAAAAAGAAAAACTTCAGGAAACTCTGGAAACCGGTTGATAAGGTCTCAATGGAAGGATATTTTAAGGAAAAATAAAAAATGAAAAATGGAGTTTCATGGCAGCTGGCAAATTCCAGCATGCACAACAGCAAGAAAGGTAGCTACATATCATAGAATCATAGGATATGATATGGACGAATACATACCTACATGGCTGCATAAAAAATTTTCAATGACCTGCCATTAAAAAGAACTCATGCCATCAGAAATGGAAATAAGAATGTATAAAGCAGGATAAGATTGAAAAAATAATATGAATTTAAAGGGGGAAATGTCAGATATGGAAAGGAAAAAAAAAATACTTAAAAAACCACTTAAAGCCAGTGAGTGAGTACTAACTATGACAGCAAAAGGATTTCTTAATTGTTGTCAGGAAAGTGTATCATGACTATTTAATGGGAAAAATAAACAAGTAGCAGGTTAAAAAGGGAAGACCGAAAAGGTCAGCTTCTTTTTAACATCATTCTTAACAGAAGAGTTCGACAGTGATGAAAACATTTAACAAGTAAAATTGTTATAAAAACATGGGCCTGAATACAGAAAGATTAAAGGTTATGTAGATAAAAGTCTTTGAGATAGCAGGTTCTGATGACATCTGCTACATTTAAAGAAGGCAGCCAAAACCATTTCTGAGCCATTGACAAGTATTATGGAAAATTCATGAAGGAAGGATGAAATCTCAAGAGACAGTAAAACAGCAAATATAGTACTTGTGTTTTAAAAAGATGAAGTGTATGTAGGGGATTTACTGCTGAGAATTACAGCCGTTTTTGGTACCGGAAAAGATACTAGGACAGATTATTAAACAATCCATTTGTAAATACCAAGAGGATAATAAGATTGTAAGAAACAGCTAAGAGATTTATCAAGATCAAATAATGTAAGAAATAATCTAATTTCCTCTTTACTCTAGATAATGGACCAAGGAAGCAGAAAAGGGGCTGAAGAAGACTGTTTTTTTACCTTAGTAAGGCATATAACCACATGAAATCCCATAAACAAATTACAGAGAAATGGTGTAGAGTAAATGAATATAACAACGGTGCTTATGGGGGTAAAAACCTTTACACAAGGTATAATTTTCTAATTGATAATCTTGGTGAGCTTATCAGGTGTGATCTATGGAAATAGTATTTTAAAAAGTATTTGTGTTCATTATTAAGTTCAGCACAGACACTGGTAACTCACAGAGATATTTTATAAAGGAATTCAGCAGAACTGATTTCTATACATTTTTCAAAAAGAGTCTCGATTCATTAAAATTATTTTAAAATAGATTAATGATTTCTTCATGTTCAATAAACATGATACAGTTTAATTTATATCCATGAGAAAAAAAAAAAAAAAGCATTATAAAAAAAAAAATCAGGTATAAGGACAACTAAACAATAGAATGGGTATGTAGATAGAAACTTTATTAAAGAAGGTAACAGAAACATACATTCTAGACTGACACAGTTTCCCACAACATCCTCCTGGAGAAACTGGCTGCCCATGGCTTGGACGGGAGTACTCTTCACTGGGTTAAAAATTGGCTGCAGGGCTGGGCCCAGAGACTGGTGGTGGATGGAGTTAAATCCAGTTGGCGGCCAGTCACAAGTGGTGCTCGCCAGGGCTTGGTATTGGCGCCGGTTCTCTTTAATATCTTTATCAATGACCTGGATGAGGGGATCGAGTGCATCCTCAGTACACTTGCAGATGACACCAAGTTAGGTGGCAGTGTTGACCTGCTTGAGGATAGAAAGGCTTTGCAGAGGGATCTGGACAGGCTGGATCAATGGGCCAAGCCAACGGCATGAGGTTCAACAAGGCCAAGTGCCGGGTCCTGCACTTGGGTCACAACAACCCCATGCAGCGCTACAGGACTGGGGTGGAGTGGCTGGAAAGCTGCCCGGCAGAAAAGGACCTGGGGGTGTTGGTTGACTGCCGGCTGAATATGAGCCAGCAGTGTGCCCAGATAGCCAAGAAGGCCAACAGCATCCTGGCCTGTATCAGGAACAATGTGATCAGTAGGACTAGGGAAGTGATTGTTGCCCTGCACTTAGTACTGGTGAGGCCTCACCTCGAGTACTGTGTTCAGTTCTTGGCCCCTCACAACAGGAATGACATTGAGGTGTTGGAGCATGTCCAAAAGCAATGAAGCTGTTGAAGGGTGTAGAGCACAAGCCTTATGAGTGGCTGAGGGAGCTGGGATTGTTTAGCCCAGAGAAAAGGAGGCTGAGAGGAGACCTTATTGCTCTCTACAACTACCTGACAGAGGGTTGTAACGAGGAGGGGGTTGGTCCCCTCTCCCAAGTAACAGGACAAGAGGAAATGGCCTCAAGTTGCACCAGAGGAGGTTTAGACTGGATATTAGGAAAAAAATTTACACTGAAAGGGTTATTAAGTATTGGAACAGGCTGCCCAGGGAAGTGGTTGTGTCACCATCCCTGGAGGTATTTAAACAACAGGTAGTCATAGTGCTTAGACATATGGATTAGTGATGGCCCCTTCCAAAGTAGGCAATTCTATGACTCTATGAATTCTGTGTCGGAGTAAAGGTTGGGCTACGTTACTCCTTTCTTTTCCTCCTGTGTTGTGAAGGACATTATAGCAAATAAGTGAAACAGTTTTGCATTTTATTTAGGAATCTGTTCCGCTAATAAAAAAAAAAAAAAAA
>VXBH01003719.1:22786-51825 GCA_013400035.1 Rynchops niger
AAAAAAAAATCGGTCGTGTCTAAGCTTTATGGTTTAAGTGTAGACAAATTCTCAGTGAAATTAATAAATCAATTTTTCTTCATAGTGTCTTTATTATCATTCTGTATGATTTCTTTTTTGTTCTCAGACAAATAAAGTTTATCAAACTTTGGATAAATTCAAGAATATGGCACACTTTTTAAGAGTAAGCACGAAGTAACAAGTGGTGCTATTTACCAACTGATATGGGAGAAAGTTGGAAGGCTTTAAGTCAAAGACTAATATCTTCTGTAGACAGTTAACCACAGGAGTACAGCTTTGCTTTGCTGAAGTGAAACAAGACTTAAAAATAAATAAAGCATTATGTGTAAGAGGATCATTTAGTCTTCTGTCTCATAAATGGAGAGTGTATTGAGTTGTTTGAGGTGGAGTCAATTTTCCCCAAAACAGACCTCATAGTGCCGTGCTTTGTATTTGTAGCTAGAAAGGTGCTGATAACACACTAGTGTTCTGGCTACTGCTGAGCAGTGCTCACACAGCATCAAGGATGTCTCTCCCACATTCCTCCCTCACCAGTAGGCTGGGGGTGGGGAAGATCTTAGGAGGGGACATAGCGAGAACATCTGACCCAAACTGGCCAAAGGGATATTCCATACCATGTGACATGTCACGGAATCATGGAATTTTCAGAGTTGGAAGGGACCTCTAGAGATCATCTAGTCCAACTCCCCTGCTAAAGCAGGACTGCCTAGAGCACATCACTCAGGAATGCATCCAGGTGGGTCTTCAAAGTCTCCAGAGAAGGGGACTCCACAACCTCCCTGGGCAGCCTGTTCCAGTGCTCTGTCACCCTCACCGTAAATTTTTTCCGTGTATTGAACGGAACTTCCTGTGTTCCAGCTTGTGCCCATTGCCCCTCGTCCTGTCACTGGGAACCACGGAAAAGAGTCTGGCTCTGTGCTCCTTAAACCCACCCTTTAGATATTTGTAAACATTAATAAGGTCTTCCCTCAGCCTTCTCTTTTCCAGGCTAAAGAGTCACAGCTCCTTCAGCCTTTCCTCATAAGGGAGATGCTCCAATCCCTTAATCATCTTTGTTGCCCTGCGCTGGACTCTCTACAGTAGTTTCCTGTCTCTCTTGAATTGGGGAGCACAGAACTGGACACAGTATTCCAGTTGTGGCCTCACCAGTGCAGAGTGGAGGGGGAGAATGACTTCACTTGACCTGCTGGTCACGCTCGTCCCTATGCAGCCCAGGATTCCATTGGCCTTTTTGGCAACAAGGGCACATTGCTTGCTCACGGATAATTTACTGTCTACCAGGACCCCCAGATCCTTTTCTTCAGAGCTGCTTTCCAGCAGGCCCAGCCTTAGGGGCTCTATACTGGTGCCTGACATTCTTCCTCCCCAGGAGCAGGACCCTACACTTGTCCTTGTTGAACCTCATTAGGTTCTTCTCTGCCTAGCTCTCCAGCCTGTCTAGGTCACACAGGATGGCAGCACGGCCCTCTGGAGTGTCAGCCACCTCACCCAGTTTGGTATCATCAGTGAACTTGCTGAGGATACACTCTGTCCCCTCATCCAGGTCATTGATGAATACGTCAAGCAATAGTGGTCCAAGTATTGACCCCTGGGGGACACCACTGGTTACAGGCCTCCTGTATATGCTCAGCAATAAAAGCTAGGAGAAAGGAGGAGAAATCAGGAGACATTTGTTATTTACGACGTTTATCTTCTGGAGCAAGTGCTATGTGTACTGAAGCCCTGTTTCCTGGAATGTGGCTGGTCATCTCCTGCTGATGCAAAGTAGAGAATAAATCTTTTGTTTTCCTTTGCTTCCGTGTGCATCCTTCACTGTTGCTTTATTAAACTGCCCTTATCTTAACCCATGAGGTTTTTTCCCATCTTTTTTTCTCCCCACCCCATTTGACTAAGAAGGTGAGTGATAGAGGGGCTTTGTAGGCACCTGGCATCCAGCCAAGGTCAACGCACCACAGATGGTCACCTCATTCCGAAGGTTTTATATTCCTACTGATATGATAAGTGATAAACGTTTGTAGAAAGTGAGATCAATGTGTGAAAAATTAGAAGTTACAAATAGAAGTAGTCTTCACCATGAAAACAAGGACAGAAAATAATATCCTAAAAATGACCATAGTTATTTATAACATTTTCCATCACTGTATACTTCACATGGTGTTAATCTCAATCTAGAAAGGTAAACCAGATCAAGTGTTTGTTAAGTACTAACTATACATAAAAAAGGGAATGTTGACAAACTTTGGAATTATTATAATATCCACCATCATCTTGCTTTGCTTGCTTGCATCTCCCATAATGAATTGTGTAAGCAACAGAGGCACTATTTTGGTTGTTTCTTCTTTTGCTAGATCGTGTAACTATTATAGTTCTAACAAGTTTGTAAAAAATACAACAATAGAATATATTAACAATAGTTCTGTCTTATTGTCATGACTTAGATTCAATTTTATAATTGTACATCTGCTGTCTGGAGGCCAAATTCTATCTAAAATAGCAAACTGCATTCTTCACAGTCTGGGTAATTAAAATAATCCACACTACAGACTGAAGTACTCTATCTAAAAGATATGCTCCATCTCATTAAAAGTGTAAAAGGCTTGAACAAAAAAAAACCCAGATGTATTTTTAGAGCCTTATTTGTACAGGTCGTCCTTTCTGATGACTGTCACTGTTTTTTCCTGCCTCTTTTAAAAATGGGGAGCAGTAGAGGAAGAAGGTCAGAATTATGAAAACAGGATGAAGCCTAAGTTATTTGCCTACCTTAGGCTTAGAAGGGTGAAAAAAGGAAAGCAACTTCTACAGGGTTTTTTTTGTGTTTTGTCTTGTTTTTTTTTGTTTTATTCTCTTTTGTGAAAAATGTACTTCTACCTTTCCCCACCCCACCCTAAGTAACAGCTTTTGAGTTAGTCGAATACTCTGGTAAAGTGTCTGCCCCATAATGGAGATTTTCCAGGATAAAAACAAGTAAGGACCATTAAATAATAGCAGGAAAAACAAAGCAGTTATAAAAAGTATAGAAAATAAATATGCCAAATTGCCCTTAAATTAGTACATGTGCATGTTAGGAAACCATCACTCTGTGGCTTCAGTAAAATGAACTGCAGCACTTTTGACATCAATGATGAACAAATAATTAAAAAATGTGAAGTAATGCTACCTAATTGATGAGGATAGCTAGATGCACTACCTCGGTTTTTTTGTCATCAGAAAAGATCAAATCACCCTCTAAGTAGTAAAATGAGTTCCAGTTATGTACACTGGAGCGTATCTAGTGAATTTTATTAGTTTGTTCTTAACATTCCAGTAAGAAGGCAATATAATTCTTTGGGCTTGACTAATGGAAACCTGTTTTATCAGTTCCTAGTCATTTAAGAAGTCTTATAATTTTCTCTTGTAACAAAATAAGCTATTTATAATGCTCATCGTTAGTGGCTGCTGCCTCCAGCAGCTCCAGGCCTGGAGATTCTTCTTTCCCAGGTGCTGGAGCCCAGCATGGTGTGCCCAGGGACCCAGGGTCTCTGCTTGGGCTAAGGGTTGCATCTTCCATTTTCCCATTAGCAAGGTCAACTAGTAGTGAAGTTAAGCAAGCATGTGTCTCAGAGACAGGCACAGACAAATACAGATACGCACAGTACACTGACACAGCCGGTCACACAGCCAGTCACAGACAAGGCGATGCCTCGAGCAGCACCCACATTCAGGACTCACACCAGATACAGGCACAGGCAGCCATGTCCCCTCCTCATCTTGGGCTGGCGGAGGCAGAAGGTCACACACCACACTCCCCAGGTTCACGCGCACATGCACATTCCCGGATTCCCCAAGCACAGGCATGGCCCCTCTGTCTGCCTGGTACCCCAGCTGAGTGCTCGCTGCACACACAGACAGCACTCACACACTTGTCCCACAGGGACCCCACTCTCATGGGTCCCCTTGAATACCAGCATGGTCCCTCCACCTGCCTGGTACCCCTGCCTAGACCTGGGCTTCCTACTCCCCACCTGGTCCAGCTTGCAGTTTGCCAGTGAATCCACACGTTTACCCCACGCACACTCAGTTTGGGGCAGGGACAGACACTCACCTTCAGAAGCCGGCAGCCAGCAGAGGGACTGTGATCCAGCACTGATCCCCTCACTTGTCTCACTCATCCTGGTCCCCGCACCAGTAGCTGATACTGACTCCTCGCAGCACTGATACACACAGGACAGAGAGCAAGATTAGACAGGGAGATCATTAAGACAAGACTTAATAAAAAGGTATAAGAAAATAGGACAGACTGTGGTGGTCAGGCTCATAGCTCAGCCAGAGAAGCTTACTGACTGGCTGCATTTCACACGCGACCGGACACTTGTATGCCCCTTTCTGTCTATTCACTTCTTTGTTCCAACCCGGTACCCCTCCCCTGCACAGTCCTCCATCTGCTTGAAGTTCCTCTGACGTTCCACCAATCTCCCCAAATATCCAGGACCCCTAGGTTTGCATCCTTATCTGTTGCAAACTCCATGTTGGCCCTCTTTGAAGTGATGCTTGCAATTTCTTGATAGCCCATTAGTTAGTGTGACCGACAAGGTCGGTTTCTTGTCCTTGTCTCCACTGTTGTTTGTCAGGTATGTGTCTCTCTGGTTTTTTTTTAGTGCCTTCCCCTTTTCCTTATAATTCTATTTGACAAAGTCCTTAATCAAATAACCTTCAGTGAGCAGACACTCTCTCCTTCCACGTACCCTTACAGATAATATTCTGAAAAACATTTAGCATTTACCAGTCTCTAAGTATGTTATAGTATAATTAAAGACACTGTACCACCGTGGTGGGTTGACCCTGATTAGCAGCTAAGCACCATACAGGTGGGATACATACAGTGAGACAAGGGGAAAATAGGAAAAGAAACAGACAGAAAATTTGGAGGTCAAAATAAAGACAGTTTATTAAGTGAAGGAAAGGGGAAAAAACAAGTGATGCAAAGGCAATCACTCACCACTTCCCCCAGGCAGACTGATGCCCAGCCAGGCTCCAAGCAGTGGCTATGTGCAAGACTAGTCCTATCCCTGTTCCCCTCTGTTTTGTTGCTAAACATAGAATATCCCTTCAGTTAATTTGGGTCAGTTGTCCATGCTGTGTCGACTCCCAGCTTCCTCCTCATTCCCAGCCTACTTTCTGGGGGTACAGAGTGGTTAAAAGAGAAAGCCTCAACACTGTGCAAGTACTGCTCAGCAATAGCAAAACACTGGTGTGTTATCAACACTGCTTCAGTCACAAATCCAAAACATGGCACCATATGGGCTGCTATGAAGAAAGCTAACTCCATCCTAGCCAGACCCAGTAGAACGAAATTACCACGCATATGGCATCTACCTTCTTGCCAATCAAAATTTAATTGGATTAAATGTGGTGTCTTCAGAATTGAAATTTTGACCAAGTTAGAAAATCTAGTTGTTAGGGTGGAAGAAGGGAAAGCACATTAACAAATTGCTAACAAATATATATTTTTTTTTTTCTTTTTTCTGTTCCAGGTATTTAAAGTCCTTCCCCTACTACAAGCCTACTTTTGTTCATTGTGTAATCACATGATCTTCACAAGAGACAGCAACATATTCTAGATCCTTACTTCTCTGATCAGTTTTTCTCTTGTCATCAGAGTTAGATGAAAGAAAAAGAAACGCCTGTTTCTGAATTGATACAGATATTAGGACATAAAATATTTCTTTCTTGAATCTAAGGCATTTTTTTCTTTTGTGATGAAGAAGAGATTGAAACATTGCTCAGCTCTTTTTTCCTTCTCTTAGAGAAAGAATGTTGCTTAAGGAAACTGATAACTTAAGATTCCTAGATTTTGTATAGAAATCTTTGCTCTGAACTTAGTCCCTTTTTGCATTCATCAATTTATGGAAAAGACATTGTCAGACACTAGCCACTTGTACTGTCTAAAGGGCAGATTTTCACCCACCTGCACCAGAAGTACAATTACAAGCAATGAGACTCATCCCTCACAGACACATCCTCAGCTCTAATTCAGCTGGTTAACTCGATATGATGTACATTAACTGACTTAAGATACTATTAGATAATTTATAATGTGTACTCTGAAGATGTTGCCCAATTACTAAAGCAATTCAAAAAAGTGACAGCACTTCTTAACATAAATAACTAAACTAATTAAGACACAAATGCCTATTCCCCAACTAATAAACCGTCCATTTAGTTTTATTCCAGAAGCAGCTTATGCACATTTTTTCATACTTTCTTTTAGTCATAAAAATAATTTGAAATAAAGTTTATACCTTAAATTCTACTGACAAAAAACCCTCAAGTCTTGTTGTGGGTTTGCAGATTTTTACTTTCTTTTTTCCTCTGTCTTTCTGTGTGTTTCAAGCACAAAGGAAAAGGTAATTTTCTACCTATAACTGTGCATTTGGCACCTTTATGTATTTGTTAAGAATAACTACTAAGTTTGATGGCAACTCATGCAGTCCGATGTTCAAGTGCCTTCTTCAGCCTCATTTTTCTTAGGCATACTAAGGCTTCAGTTTTGAATTGTCTGGGTTAAAAGTAAATTATCACGGTTTTGATAAAACTGTTAAATATCAGTTAATATCAGTTGAGAGAAGGTGATGTGAAAGAAAAGGCGCCATAAATTGAACAGTGAGACATACATAACAATTTCTTTAAGCTTTTCTAGACCTGGAATGAGTAATATATGTTTTTCATTTTAGAATAATTTTTTTGCTTAATTTCTTAAAACAGAATATGGTTTATTAATTTTTTAAGACTTCATTTCATTTATACTTACCCTAAGAATACAATTGCCTGGAAAACTTTAGCTTACCAAGGAAAACAGCAGAGTATACAAATCTACTTGCATCTGGTGATCTGACATGAAAAGGGTATACTATCACCATTTCTTACAAAGGAACATTGAAAAGTCTTCCTGATGCTGCCTCTTGTTTTTGAAGATGCCTGTGTCAGAAAGTTATTTACTAAAATTCAGGCTGGTAAATTCATTGGACTACCCAGCATCTAAAGAAGTGTCCTAGTTTGAGGTAAAACAGAACAAAATTTATGATTTGTAGTTTTACTTTTTAGCTGGGCCTCTTCTAACTGACTAAAGTCTGAAATTGACAGCATCTTGTTCAGACACTGTTCACTCTCAGAGTGATAAGACCTGGTTATACCAAGGAATGGTATGCACAAAGGCTCTTGCTTAGACTTACTGCTGTAACAACCAAGGTCAGCTAACTTCGCTGTTTTGCCCCGTTAGAGGGTTGGAAGTGGAGAAGCGTAGAGGGGTCCCACCTGTAGGGAGGAGCAGACAGGACAGGTGACCCAAAACTGACCAACAGGGTATTCCATCCCATATACCTCACGCTCAGTATAAAAGCTGAGGGACCAAAGGGGCAAAGGGGGCTCTGGCTCGTTTTTTCTTCAATGGCCGACATCTGAGGAGGACCCTGTCTGTTCATCTGCTTTTGATCCTGATTCAAGCACTCCTGAGTCTAGTTCTGGAATTCAGCTCCTGTCCGTCGCTGACTCCAGTCTGGGACTTTTTCCTGTGTCTGCTGGTGATGCGATCATCATCCTGGGAGCTGGATATGGTTTTGTATGTATTGTATACATTTTTTCTTTAATTTTTATTATTCTACTATTATTTACAATTTTCTTATTTATTATTATTTTCATTAAAGTAGTTTAGTTCTTTTTCTAAACTCGTAAATCTCCTTATCTCTTCCTCTCCTCTCTGAGGAGAGATGGGGGGGAAGGGCCATCTGTCATTCTGCTTGGCCAATCTGGCCAAAACCACGACAAGAAGGTATAAACAAGACACAAAGCAATGGAAAATCACAGCCAGAATTAAGCTATAATTTAATCTTGAAACTAGTTTTCTAATATTATGTCCTAAACTTTTGAATGCTGGAAGTAGAGGCAAAATTGAGGGTTGGTATATAAAAATACCACAGAAGACACAAAAGCAAGGACCTCAAGGAGTCAGAACAAGAATTCACACTTGGCTTTTACTGAAACCGTGCAGATTAAATCCTACAATTTGTGTACCACTAAGCATTGCAGGATATTCAACAGACTCTCAGACATTATTTAAGATGAATAAATGAGTGCCAACTGTTAGAGACAAAAGTATCAAGAAAGGATATGGTAAAGGAATATAAACATTGAAAATAGGAAAGAAGTCAGGAGTCAAGTAGCTATAGCACAGGGAGAAGGATTAGGTGGGTTTATCATGTGGGGTATCCACTAGTATAAGAAAGTAACTGAATTCCTCTCCCCATACCTCATCTGGAACTTCTATTCCCCTCTAGGTGAACATATAACACTTCAAAAGCCAGAAGCACAGAATTAAGACTACTTAGATTTATGAAGGAACTAGCCAGAATTAAAAAGTGGCTTCAACTGGCTGACTGGAAGTGTGAAATATTTAAGTCAGGAGGTATAATTGGACATTTTACAGATGCCATGTAAGTAGAGCTGTGCACATCTTGTGCTGTGCTTGGCAAAACTGCAAGTCCTGAAAACCAAGAAATCCCAGGTTTCTAGACAACAGACTAATTTTTGTTTGTTTTCAATGGGTGTGCTAGCAACCCCAAAGCAAGCACTTTTTGGCTTGTCTCTGTATTCTAAGTGCCAGATATTTGAGTGCTGAACAACTCTGGAGGATTGCCATTTTGCTACTTTCTGCTTCATCATACTTCTGCATGCAGCACTAACACTGCGCTTTCTCTTAACCGTAATTAAATACCCAGACCTCATTTGTATCATATGTATTTTCTTCTAGTCCTGTGTCAAGAAGACCTCTGCACCCTCTTGACAAAAACTGTGCAACACAGAACTGGTGAAAAACCTATAGGATATTAAGATGCATACGTACCTTCATCTATCACCTTGCACACAGAGGCAAAGAGTCCATTCCTTCCTAAAGGAACATGTTGCTGGCTTAACCACTTTGTTACAGCCTCAACTCTGGCAAACTGCTCCAGTGAATCCATCCACTATTCAATACTCTGCACCCATATTGTTAGGTAGTTGGTGTACTTGCAGCTAAGTTCCATTATCTATTGCCAGAAAAGGAGATGGCAGAGGGAAGAAAAACATGTTTATCTCCATTTAACCTGATACTTAACTCTGTATATTTTAATTTTTCAAAAATATGAATTCTGCGAACTCACGTTTCTTCAAGTAAAAGTTATAGCTGTTTGGCACAGATTTTTTGTTTGTTTGTTTGGGGGGGGCTTGTTTTTGAACTATCCATTTGATGATTTCAGTGCAATGAAGGGAACAGTTGGCTCTATTCTTGGTCCACTTGATCACATATGAAATGTATAGCATTCCCAATTGTATCAATTGGCAGTTGAATAATAATCCGAATTGGCTAAAATTATATAATCATTCTGCCTGAGGCATATAAATGATCCTGCAGTGGTGTGCATACATTATGATAAAAGTAATTTTTACTCTGGGGAAGAATCAAATAGATAATGGGAGTGGTGAACATATTAATCAATTTCAAGCAATAATTCACAGCTCAAGTATTGAAGAGGGAGAAAATTGTTTTATAGGTGCAAATACTAAGAAATGGAATCCTCATTAACATTGTCTAATCTTTTTAGTCTGAACTACATCATTTATCTGAACTGCATAATTTAAAGGTCAGACAAATCTTCCATTTTTCAAACAAGAATACAGACATGAACTTTCAGAACACCTAACATCCAAAAATCCATCCTGGACAGTAGCTAAAACTCTTGTCAGAGGGAAATTTTTGATTTACAGATGCTGAAAGATTTTCTCATGCTCCAGTGATCAGATTTTATTGTCTTTATAAGCAGAGATCTCTTAAAATAAACATTTACTGAGCCAAGAAATAACTTCCTTTTTTAGAGCTTCATCTGATAATTCCAATGGCAGAGACCTCAGGACAGTTTGTGGTGTACTCAGCAAGATGTCATGTTTATCAGAGCTATAGAAGACATTTATTGCTTCATACACTGTGATCTCTTTGGGGATTTTTACTGAAATATATACCATTAAATCACCTTCAGGCAATTGCTGCATACACAGCTTTGGAGTATCTGCCAAAAAGCAGAGGCATAGACTGAATGTAATTTCAAATTATTTCGTTTGACTCTGACTGCTTCCAACTAACTTGTTTGAAAAAAAAATTAACTGCAGATAATAAATTCTAAGGTTTAAATTCCCTAGTCAGGCTCCTAGTAACAACAAAATGGGTTTTAGATATGCAGAGAAGGCCTGTTTCTAAAACATCCAAAGTGTGCTTTATGTATAATATTTATAGGTTTTATAAAGAGAAAGGGAGAAACTCTCTTCATTTAAATAAATACACCTTCCTGCTATGATTTAGACATGATTCTGTTTGTGTTAGAATAAACTAATAAATGAACATTCTGAGGCGTGGAAGGTGTAGATCATGATACCGATCAATGCAATATACTCACTACACATTTATGAACGCTGAAGAACTGGAACATTCTTATGCCTACCTCTCTGAAGATGAGTAATCCCTTTTATGACAGGCTAGATCAGCAAATCAAAGATGCATCATTCTTTTTATATTCCCTTTTCCTGCTAACTGGGTAGCAAGAGCAAAATGCCTCTTGAATTTTTGTTTGGTCTTCATATGATTTGATTTCAGAGAAAAGATTCTCCATTGCACTTATATGTATCTCTATATCTCTGTATCTAGATCTATGAAGCAGGCAAACTCCAGAAGTCTATTTCAAACTAAATTATTTTACGATACTCTGAGTCTTAGCTGAGAAACCATAGTGCAAAAATACAATAAACAGAAAATAAATGTCATAAGCTAATAAAATTTTTGTCTAACTCAAAAGGAAGATGCATTAGCACAAATTTGGAAACATAGGGAAATATTTTTGGAGGTGCATTCTGAAGTAATATGTTTGTCTCCTTAAAAATAAGAAAAAAACCCTTATATGTAATTATTAACACAATGTGGCATAGGAGGTGCATTTCCTTGTAACATAGAAATATCTCTTGAGACATTCTTCTTGTCAGAAAAAAAAATGCAAATTCCTTCTGGAGGTATGGGAAAGGAGAATTTTAATGAACATTAAGCTGTGTGACGGTTTGCACTTGATAGTTTGACTTTTAATTTCAGTGGTTACTCACAGAACACACTGCATTTTCTCAGCCATATGACATCTTATTTCTATTACAAAGATAAAGTTACATTTTCTTTTACAAGGTCAAATTTCTGAGGAGCAGTACTGATAAAATTGGTTTGTCATCAAGTACAAGAAACTATTATGCTGTGCTAACCATCATTACTAGAATTCATGTGTTTGTAATGTAGTTGATAAACTATGTACTGTGGTGACTAAAGTTGTTTGCAGCATACTTGCAGACTTTACTATTTAGCACTTTTCAAGAAAGGTAAGTATAAAGGAAAATTCCTGCAAAGAATTTTCCCCTTCACACGGGAGAGATCTAAAATACCTTTTTTCCTTTTTTTTTTNTAATAAACTAGACTGTGCTAATTTGCATCTGATTTAACCCAAAAAATGTTTAGATTGTGTTATTGGGATTCCATAGGCTTCTCATATTTAGAAAGAATTTCTGGCCATATGTATCTTAGAATCTTATCCCTATTAAAAAAGGGAAAATTTGAAAGTTGTAACGTTGTTCTTTGCCTAAGCTTTTGCACAAATGGCTTTGTCCATAATCAATGTTAATATCATTATTGTTGTTTACACTCAGATGTGAGCACTGTTAGCACAGCACATGGGGAGTCAAAATGTACAATCCAGCTAACTAGATGTCAAGTTGTCGTCTTGATCTTAACCAATTCTTTTCATATTCCCTTGGGCACCACAGCCAACTTTTTGTCTAGCAGTTTTGCCCAGGACAGTTTCTGTCAAGCTGCTTTCCAGTCAGTTGGCCTCACAGCCTGCCCTGATGTCTTGAATTGTTCTTGCCTAAATGTGGGACTTGGCATTTCCCTTTGTTGAACTTTATGAGGCTCCTGTCAGCCCATTTCTCCAGATTATCAAGGTCACTCTGAATGGCAGCACAGCCATCTCAGTGTTGCATCATCTGTAAACTTTATGAGAGTGCATTCTGACACATCATCTGGGTCATTAATGAAGAGGTTAAAAAGTATTGGGCCCAGCATCAGCCCCTGGAGTACATTGTTAGTGTCTGGGATTCAGATGGATTTTGTGAAGCTGATCACGAGCCTCCAAGCCCAGCACTTCAGATTTCAATCCACCTTCAAGTCCAAAGCACATTAAGTACAAATGACTACGCTATGCCAAAATAGCTTTTACTATCCCATCACTGAAAACCTATTTAGTCATTATATGCAAAATCTGCTTTAGTACTTAAAATTAACAGCAAGACTATTTCAGTTGAACTTCTTTATTTAATAGATTCAAAGATTTTTTTTATTTTACTTGTGTGTGTGTGTGTGTTTTGATTGTTTTTTTTCTGGAGGTTTGGGGTTTTTTTTTGTATTGTTTGTTTGTTTTAATCTTAGATATTTAAGTGCTTTCTTGACGTGCATCATTAAAATTAGGCTGTTTAAGCTATAGGATACTATGGCTAGAGAATAATAAGGTCCTACCCATAGTGAAATGGAATCCATAACCAGAACACGTACTAAAGAGATGTGAAAATAGTACAAAACCTGTTAAAATAATTCCTTTCTCTTTTACTGCTGAAATTTACTACTGGTGTTTGAGTGCTGGAAAGGATACTGCATAAAAAAAAGCTCAGGTAAATTTAAGTTCAGTTACTCAGGTTCTCAGTGGGCTGGAGCTCTGTTGCTTCAGGAAGATATTTTGCTGTAGATCAGATTTTAGGGTCCATAGGCAAAATAGGGGGTTATATTACTGTTTAAAGAATACTTGCTACATCTAATGCTTCCGGTTGGTCCTATAGTACTAACAGTGACATAAAAGAATTGCAAGTCCTACTACAATCATAGAAATGATTTCAAGTGCTTCCTGAGAAATTTCAGATTATTCTTAAAATTCAGTTAATTGCTGCTTTAGTATGGTAGGATTCACTAAGACTCCTTCTAACAAAACAGCTATTTGTCTGATTTTTCTTGTTATTTCACTTGATTTTAATCAATGGAGAGGGGTGGGCATCAAATTGTACCCCTAGGGGGTGACAGATCCCACCTGTAGTATGAATGGTTCTCTTGACTTGAATCTCTCTCTCCAGCAACTATATTTATATATAAACTTAAACTATATGAAGTATTTAGAGCCACATTGTAAATCTAAATGAATACAGTCAGTTGTCTATGATTAGGGGTTGTTATTGAAAGCTGGTATCTAAATGCCTATTACAGTGAAAGGAAATCTAGCCTTCTATACAACTTTTTATACCTAAGCAGCTAATGGCCTTTAAGGTGCCATAGGATATCCTGCTGTCCTGATTCGGGGTGAAGCAGAGCCAACCTTCTGTTCACTGAGAGAGGCTCTTGCTTACATTTGTTGCAGTGGCAACCAGGGTCAGCTGACTTGGTTGTTTACCCTGTGGAGGGGTGGTACCTACAGGGAGGGGTGGACAGGTCAAGTGACCCAAAACTGACCAATAGGGTATTCCATCCCATCTGCCATGCTCAGTATAAAAGCTGAGGGATCAAAGGGGTCAGGTAGGCTTTTATCCAATGGCCTGTTTCTTTAGTGGTGCCTTTGCTTCAATGACTGATGTCTGAGGAGGACCCTGTCAGCTTGTCTGCCTTTGATCCTGGTCAGTGTGTTCCAGTTCCCATTTGTCACTTGAGTCCAGTCTGGAACTTCCCCAGTGCCAACCAGTGACATCTCCCTGGGAGCTTAATATGGGTTTTTGTATCTTTGTATATATTATATCTATTTCATTATTTCCTTTTTAGTTTATTACTAATATTTCATCAAAGTAGTTTATTTTTTGCTAAACTCATAACTCTCTTTATCTCTCTTCTTCCTCTCCTTGGAGTGAGAGGTAGGGGAGAGAATCTATTGTTTTGTCACTGGCCAACCTGGCCCAAACCGCTATATCTGCCTGAATACCAACTGTTGATCTGGAGGTCTTGCATTTTCTGCATTGGTCTTTTGTCATATCTGCTGTCTCCACTGTGGATGCCTCATACAGTCTGCAGAACTAAACAGTTTATTCTTGTGTAGACATGAATATTTTGTGAGCTCAATAGCTGCATAGACTCTATGACTTGATTTACTAGATCTCTGTTGACTGTTATGGAAACTTTCACACTTAATACATGTGTAGACACCAGTAATACATTCACATGTCTGCAACTGGGAGAGTAATCCGAACCTAGAAGCGTAATTCAGTTCCCTAACAGCAGACATTTATAGCTGTTTTATATGACCTGAGATATCCTGTTTGGCCTCCAGTGACACCTCCAGAAGGGCACAGGTTTCTTCTAACTCCTACAAAACATCAGCCAGCCCCTTGCAATTAGTCGCCTAGTGATTCTACCGTGGAAATAGTCGTCCATATGTAGGTAACTGAATTGTGCGCCATTTGTAAACTAACTTTTAAATGGTTAAAATTAGGTAAGATTAAATTTAGTGAATGTGATTTAATTGGGATTAAATTTAGCCATTGTGACTAACATGGGGACCTCAAATGCGTACCAATTATATCCACTGGAAGTAAATATATCCACATGCTTTACTAGTTTGGGACATTAAAGCTGAATTCAGATTCAATTTGTACTGCTGGAGACATTTTAGATGCATTTCAATATAATTTCTGAGTTTGAGTTGACAATCCAAAAGGGTACCTGTCCCTCATAGGTCATAAGTTGCATGCCATATAGAATTTCTATCTAGACATCAATATCCTTAAGTTCTCGGACTGAGTTGTTGAAATTTATTTACAATAAACTGTATTTCAGACTAATTTGGAACATCTAATGATAGCAAGTACGTCTGTTCAGTTAATTTTGACGTGAATTTCACAGAACATGCTGTATTTCTTTTAAATGATAATGCATTTCTGTAAACAGATATCTCACAAGTTATATTTTGAGTTCAAAAGACAGTTACAGTTTTCACAAATTTTTATATTTGAAGACCGGGAGAGATTAGATCATCTCAAACCATACAACAATACTGGGTTAACTTTTAGAATTTGCCTAAGGCATAACTTTCTAGAAATGCATCCAATTTTTTTAAATGGTCAGAAATAAAGAATCTTTCAATTTCCTTGTCACTTTATGCCTCTTTTCTGTCTTGAAACTCAAATAAAAACAGAAATTTTGGGCTTCAGTTTAGTTAAAAGGAGTCAGATAGTTCTTTAATATTACTTTCCCTGATAAAGTAAAAAGCATTTTAGATTTCACTCCCTGTGAATTTCTGTACATACAGTAATCAAGGACTTTTTTTACCAGTAATTGAAGTGTGTCAATCTATAGATTCCATGGCTGGATATCTCAGGGTGTGAGTTCATGTATGATTCTGAAAATATGTTTTTCTTTTTTTTTTCTTTTAAAATCTGTGTAGAAAACGCCAAGTAGACATTTCTTTTCTTCAAGATATGGCTGACCCTTCACAGTATATATGAATGCTGTCAGTGAAAGGACCACTGCAGATCTTCAAGCTTGTAATCAAGACCATCTTGTAACGTTGAAAAATGCTCAGACACAAAAGACTATTTATATGATTCTGGGAAACTGTGCTTTAACTGTCTACCTGCCTGCTTTCAAGACTGAACCTTCCTTGCTGAAAAATTTGCAATGTGCAATTTGTGGCACAGTGAGTTATTTCAGAATGGAATTTGAACACTCATTAAGAAGTACTGAATATGCTATGGCTACACAAAATAAAACTTAAAAAAGGAAATATAAAATACAAAAAGATCTTTAAAATTTATGAATGTCTATATCATGTACAGTTGAATACAAGTTTTATAAAAGCAAAAGAACTTTCTGAAGGAAACAAGAAAGTTAGATTTATTTTGTCCCACACCTATCGTTTAGACAGAATAGCAGAGAATAGAACTGTTCCCAAGTCTGGCAACGGAAAGCTACTTTGCCATAAACAGTCACTTCATTCCAGATCCTTCATATAGGAGTAATGCTAAAAGGGGTTTCAGTAACATTTTATGGTCTGAAAATCACTGATACAAAACTGCAGCAGAGAAGTCCGTTTCCAGAAGCGGAAATAAGAGCAACCCAAAGACACTGCACTATCTTGTATAGTGACCAGATTGGGAAATGCTGAACTTTTGGGCAAGAAAGACCCAGTGATATGAGGCTGCAAACCATTCATCTCTGAAATATGACTTGATAACTCATAATTCATCTGCAACAGTAGAAGGATGTCTAGAGGTAAATTTCTACTGACCCCAGCTGCAAGAACACTGTTCATTTTACTCAGTTTACAGGATTACCGTCATTCAGTCAAAAGGCAGGCAATGCATATAAATTTAGAACAGGTAGAAGTGTTAATTCAAAACTAGAAAAGCTTTTGTTGATGGCCCTTTGCTTACCCTGCTGTTATTTTCTATTTGCCTGCTCAAAGAAATCAAGTATTTCTAATGGTAGTAGTGTTCATTGTTTTCTGGTGGAGGATTCCTCAGCTTTGTGACTAAGTGAAAATGAAATATTAAATTCTCTTGTCCATCACTATTCCAAATCTCTATAAAAGCATTTAAATTGTTAATTATGCTAAAAGCTGTTTCAGTATTTATAACCTATCCTACATTCATATTCCTCTACTTGGTGATAAAGACTTCTTGTATAACCGGATGTACACCCACTCTCTTCAGGAAAGCAGATAAGCTTTTTCATATCAAAACATTTAATTATAAAGTTAATCATGTTGCTTAAGTAAATCTTTTAAAGAGTAAGAAAAAAATCTTAAAAAGGAAAATCTAGGAAATAGGGAACGGACATGTAATTTAGGAAGAAAGTAACTTGGCAGTTCAAGGTAATTAATGAGCTTCTTATACTCTCTAATGATGAAAATGACTACAGGATGCAGGAAAAAAATCTTTTATATGCTATAAAATTATGACAGATAATGAAAAGCTTCTTCTGAAACATATGCAATTAGTAATTTTGGTTTCACTTCTGTTCATGGTTTTGCACTTCCGAACAGTTAACAAAATAATAATGTAAAAAAAATATGCAGAGCAGAGCTGGATAAAAAATAGTGTTCTTTTTGTCCATTAAAATATTTTTTTCCACATTTTTTGCATTTCCCTTTGCCTGTAGATACATGAACACAAAACCAAATGGAGTAAAGATGGAGTTTTCCCTAAGAATTTTACTTTACTTGAAGGGAAGATGATTTTCTTTCCTCAAGGTAGTTAAACTGGATAATTGGGGGTCATCTTAAATTTGGGATTTACTTATTTCATGTGGTGTAGAAGGTTCTCTAGGGAAGATGGAGGAAAATATGTGAGAAGCTGATTATCATCTGCTTTTCCTACTCACTTGCAAAGTTGTAGGGTGTTCTGAATTTCAGAGAAAGCTGTTGTTATTTTTGGCAGTTGTGTGAGTTCCCTGAATCTTGTAAATGAATTGTGAAACGGCAGATCATTTGGACATCTGGAATACAAAAATGAATTAAAGTGAATTAGGAATTACCAGGAAATATAAGAAGTCACACTGCATATTTTAGGTATATATTTGTGTTATATTCAAGGGATTGGAGAGCATTGGGGAAAAAAAAAGAAAAGCAGACATTTGTGATCTAAGAGGAATCAAATCATGATGGGGGCAAACGTGTGATGAAAAAACAATCAGAATGGAAGGTTTTGTATATTAATTGAACGCATAAACAATTCAGTGCACGCAAAATGGGATATATTCAAGAATTAGAGCAAGTTATAGATTCTATGTGAGCTGAAAGAAGGATTGGAAAAACAGATAGCAAGGGAAAGTTCTGAACTGAAATTAAAAAAAAAAAAAACAAAACCGGTACGAGCACAAAACATTCACCAGCAAGAACTCAATGTCAGTATTGGTTAGCTCATACATATCATGCATCGTAATGTTTTCTGTCCCCAGTGAAAAACTTGTTTTGCTGGCAACTACCCTCTGATTTCATTTGCACACTCCTTGCATTCCAGTATTATGTGATTGGATTACATAAAAATAACACTTATCTGCTAAGCTGTATGGGTGATGCAAATGAGATACCAGTTTAGGTTGATGTGCCATCCAGTTACACTGTTGAAGAAGTAGCTGCAAATTCATCACTATAAAGGCTTCGTGGAATGAAAAAAATGCATACTACAGTAACGTTGGCGGTGATTACACTTACTATATAACTGCAGCCATATGATACCTTGTAGTGTAAAATAAAGCTGAAGGAAGAGCTGGGAGTTGGACTAGATGATCTCTAGAGGTCCCTTCCAACTCTAAAGATTCTGTGATTCCTTGATTCCATGAAAAGCTATCTAGTGTGATAATGGTTAGATATCAAAACCAAGAATGAATATCTGCTTAAAAAAAAATTGGATTTACTTTGCTTTGCATAGGAGCAGGGTTGTTTTATTAAGAAAAAAGAAAAATGCTTTCCCTAAGCTGCAGCCAAAGGACATTAACATGGGCAAAGAAAACCATTTAAAAAAATTAATACTGATCTTGAGTTCTTACCTGGAGGAAAGACGCCACAACTGCAGGAATTTGAAATAGTAGTGAAAAAGGTATATTCCAAGACTACTGAAAAACCTAGAATGGCTTTTCGTAGAACACCATGACTCTTGCTTATGCAAGAAAAACAAACAATCCTTGTGTAACACTGTTTTACTGTGGGATTAAGAAAGCATGGAACTGGATAAATCCAGAAATTGTGGCTAAAAGGCATAAGAAATCTTGTAATTGGGTCCTGTGCATAGAACGCATGTTGATTGGTTTGAACAGAGAAGCTGAAAACATTGAGGATTTTAGAAACAAGGAAGAACTTAAAGATGGTGAAGAAAAAGTGGCAATAATGAAAATGATGAAGAGGTATGAAAATGTAAAGACAATAGTAACAGCACTCAAAAGAATTTATTTTAACCTGATTCTTTTATATATACATGCATTTTTGGAGAGAAAGTTTAAGCATTGTGCTGCTGCTAAGACTACTGAAACTGAGAGATTTCCACCAGACTTAGCCTGGCAGCACAGGCAAGACAAGTGTTAGGAAGACAGACTGGTGCAATAGGAAGAATGTAAGTGTGTGAGGAGAGTAGCATTTGTATTACATTTGTACTGCAGGCCAGTCTTATAAGGAGCTGGTGTCCAAATCTGAAACTGGAACATTTTTCTCAAATAGTTTATCAAGTAAAATGTACTGTATTTACCCACTCCTCTACATATTCTACATCTCTTGAAAAGAGATTGTCAATGTGACAGACTGTAGGTTCCAACGCCTTAACATTTTAAGTAATACATAGTTTTATGAAATATTAAATCAGAGTAATATATTTTGTTTAGCTTAGCAAAAATCTGTGAAATAGTAGAATATTATTATCTTAACTAATAAATTATATATTGGCTTAAACTGAAGTCTAGAGAGTAAAGATGAGAAATATGTATTAAATTTGAAAGACAATTGTAAATATTAAAGGAGCAGAAATGCTTTATCTTTTGGCTTTTTTTTTTAAATCACAATAATACCTCTCATGATTCAATTTCACGGTAGCAGTCAGTGGTCCTTTGTTTTGAAGGATATTGTCTGACAAAGGGAACAAGTAGATGATCTGCAAGCAGGTCCTTTTAGTAAGTGACCATGTCTACAAGCGAAACAATCCTCCTTTAGTTAAAGTACTCAAACTTTGTGCTTTTATAGTACAAAATTTAGATTAGAGTCTACATGAGTAGTCAGAATTACGGATAACAGCCAGGAAAAAGCAGAGTCACTTAAATTTGTCAATATAATAAAGAAAACAAAACCAGTAGTAATAACAAACTTCACCAGAAGTCTGTCATGTTTGTATGACATGGATGATTAAAGGGGGATTTTGTTAGCCATTAAAGGGAGATTTTTTAGCCATTAAATCTAACTCCACCCAGTGGCTGTGGATTTGACAGCAACAGAAATTTGGAGGTTGCTATTATGTTCTGCTAAAGTCTGTTTCTGTCATGAGAATGGCTTAAAGGTTGGTAATTTAATGTAAAAGATTTTAGGACATTTTTCTTAGAGGCCAAGATGAAAGCATAATGGCTCAGATGTAAGTTCTTGGTTGTTTGAAGATGATATTAAAGGTAGTACTGCCTTTTAAAGCTCAGTCCACTTCCCATCAACAGCAGCATTACTTTGTTACCTAAATAATTTTGCAAGTTTCCCCAAAGGCAAATAAAAAATCCTTTCTCTTTTCTTCCTTATAGCCTAATGAAAAAAGTGTCGTAGTGAGGAGCTATATTCAATAATCTAATTCAGTTGCATAAACACTAGTATCTAGTGGCATGTGAAATGACACCAGATCACTGTAAACCCGTAACATCCTGAAGTAGTAGCTGGCAGGATTTCCCATAGTGACTACATTTAGGCAACTAAATCTCAATCCTAATTCTTAATTTTCCTATATCTTGCAACTTGATATGCAGGGTTTTTACATCCTTGATGAATTGTAGACGAAGTGACAGCTGCGTGAGGTGCAACCAAGTAGATGATCTGCTCAGCCTGGTAGCAGAGCTAAAAGAGGAAGTAGAAAGGCTGAGGAGCATCAGGGAGAGCGAGAAAGAAATTGTTTGGTGGACTCAGACTCTGATGTCCCTGAATAAAAAAAAGAGAAAAGCCACCGAAAAAACCCTGAACTGAAAGAGATCTGGTACCTTCCCCATGCCAGACTGAAGGCAGTGGACAAAAGGAGACTAGTGAATGGAGGCTAGTCCGTGCTAGGGGAGGCAAGCGAACCCCCTCCTTGCACACATCCCCTAACCAGGTGCCTCTGCACAACAGGTATGAGGCTCTTGAGGAGGTAGGCCAACACATGGAGGGCATGGAAGATGGTTTGGCTACACCAGAAGAGTTGTCAGTACCAGCAAGGCCTACCCCCAGTTTAAAAACTGCCTCTACAAGGAAGAAGAGGTAGGTTATAATAGTAGAAGACTCCCTTCTGAGGGGAAGAGAAGGGCAGACCCTCTTGACAGGGGGTATGCTGCCTCCCCGGGGCTCGGGTCAGGGATGTCACTCAATAACTTCCCAGCCCTACTGGCCACACTCTTCCCTATGCAGCCCAGAATTCCATTGGCCTTTTTGGCAACAAGGGCACATTGTTGACTCATGGATAATTTACTGTCTACCAGGACCCCCAGATCCTTCTCCTCAGAACTACTTCCCAGCAGGAATACACCATGTATGATGGATTATGCTCTCCTACCTCCTGTTACGTTAAACTATTGACCAGAACTTTAGACCTTGTCTTTTCCTAAACATTTTTAGAAGGCCTAGCAGCTTCTTATCCACGTTTCCTTCAAAACAACTGTCTGCAACCTATCGGTGAAGAATCTTAAGATCTTCCTGTTGATCTCTGTCAAGTTATTGTAATCAGCCCTGTTTACTAGGTATTCTGTTTCATCTCATTATGTTCCCAAGAAGGTGATCTTTCCAGATGGATCATGAGCAGGTAATTTTGTTCTGATGATTGCTGAGATTTCTGCAATTGATAAAATCTTCCATATCACTTACAAATTCACACACACACAAACCCTGTCTTCACTCTTCTGTACACTAAAGTGTTTTTTGGGTGTTTATTCTTTCTCCAGCCCATACACCTATAATACACTACACATTTGCATTACGTGTGATTAGATCATTGCCTTTTATTCATGGCAATTAATGGGTTCTACTAAAGCAATAGCTGCTTTTAACTTCCCTTTTTCTTCTTGCGTCTTATATATAGCAGAATGTTCACTGTATTGTTTTCTGTTACCCTCAGTGTCCCAGATGCGTCAGTTTAATTACCAAATTACATCTGTCTTTCAGGACTTGTTTCCATTCTATGGCAACAATGAACATTCATTGCTCTCTGTTGTTGCATCCACCATTGGAACATAAGCCTGAATTAAGATGAAACAAAAATCTAGAACTGATTATCCTCTTTCTGATATGCAAATTAGATGCATGGTGCTGACTGGTTATTGTTTCCTGATTTAGAGAATATGATAGCTCATCAAAATTTTTGGTTTTCTGTAAATTATGTCTTCCAAGTGATCTTCCATAGCATTTTAATTTTTAAAGGCTGTTTCTTTTCTTATGATTTAACCCCAGTAGGCAGCTCAGCTCCACACAGCCACTCACTTACACCCCCACAGTGGGATGGGGAAGATAAATGGAAGGGGAAAAATGCAATAATAGATGGATTGGGGTAAAGACAGTTTAATAGGTAAAGCAAAAGCTACGCATGCTAGCAAACAAAAAATTAAATTGCTTCACTAGTACCCATTGTTAGGCAGGTGTTCAGCCATCTCCAGGAAAGCAGGCCTGCGTCATGTGTAATGGTTACTTGGAAAGACAAACGTCCTAACTCTGAACATCCCCTCTTCCTCCTTCTTCCCCCAGATTTTATTGCTGATAACGACATCATATGGTATGGGATATCCCTTTGGTCATTTGGGGTCAGCTGTCCCAGCTGTGTCTCCTCCCAGCTTCTTATGCACTCCCAGCCTACTTGCTGGTGGGGCAGTCTGAGGAGCATAAAAGACCTTGACGCTGTGTTACTGCTCAACAATAACTAAAACATTGGTGTGTTATCAATACTGGTTTTGTCACAAATCCAGAACGTAGCATCATAGGATCTACTATAAAGGAAATTAACTCAATCCCAGCCAAAATCAGTACACATTTTGAGGATGCTTTCTTGAGTATTTGAGTGCAGCTATGGAAAGACATTACATCATAGAAACAAGCCAGTCTCTAAACCAATATTTCTGAACATCGATAAAACTCTCATGCTGATAATTCTTGGAGTGTATGCTCAGTTCTTGTGTGACTATTTTACGAATTTTCATTGGTAAGTAATGATACCACTAGATTCCTCTACACTATTTTTTTTTCCTCAAAGACAATTTTTACATTATGAAAAACAATATTGGAATATTATTTCTATGTCAAAATATTTATACAGTGTTTGTCACAGTCAAGTCACTTAGGAAAGCAGACGATCTATGTGAGACAAATCAAATTACATAACATAGTAGATTGATGTGAAAATCTAGATTAAGATCAAAACTGGGTCATTATGTTTCTTTTATGAACTTCAGAATTCAACATATGATTTACAGAACACAGAATGTTAGCCATAGAAATATGTTTTAAGATATACTAGAGAGTCAAATAGCAAAACTTTTATTCTACAGATTCAGATTTTTATCAAACTAAGCAGAATATGTATCATGTTCTTTCAGTCACACAGACTTTTCTTTTAGGCACAAGGAAAATCTGGTTTGGAATCTTTTACTTATTTCATGTGTAATAAATATGTAGATACAGATGTGTGTGTGTGTATATGCGTGCATATGTGTGAACTTCCTTTCTCAAGACTGCAGTATGTATATACTTAAAGATTCACTTGTCTACAGTTAAATACGTGTATAATGTTTACTCAGCAAACAAGTTATGGGAAGTCTAAAGGTTTTCAGGACTTTTTATTTTTCTTCACTTGGTTTGGGTAGACGTATTTTATGGAAGCAAAATTAATTTTGACAAATATCCTTTGCAAGTAAAAAAAAAAAATCAGTCAAAAATGTTTACTAAATTTGCATATAGAAATACACACATAGGAAGATGGTTTCTGAGGAGAATTCTGCTTTCAAGAACATAAAATAATACAATGATTACTAAATAGCTTTTTTCAAGATATACCAGATCTCATATAGATGCTTTCCTCTCTTTTTTCATTAATTATTCATATTCACATAGGAAAGAAATATATAGGGAAGAAATTTTGCTTAAAAATGTATTATTTTAAATATCTATCTTAAATTTAGAAAGCTAAAAAAAAAAAAAAGAAAAAAGAAAAAAAATCTATAGACAGATACATTTTCTTTTTAACTTACTAAAATAATTTGATAACTAGTGAATTGATAAGGAAGGATGCCAATTATAGAGACTATTTCCAGGGTCTTCAAAGAACCTTTCTGTTCCTTCTGATCTATGCTAATAATACCGATTAGCATGATTATTTTGTTTTCTTAGGCTTAGAAAAGAATAATATGGCTTGTTTTGAATTTCCTTTCTTACCCTACTGCTTCCTTCTGATATTGCAGTTTTTCATTCATCTACTGCTACTGTGATATGATCATATTAAACATGTCTAACAGTGACTGCACTTTTTTTCTTGCTTCTACCTAAAACTCTCTAAAGAAGAAAAAAATCAGGCTGTAATCACTTAGAAAGTCAGGCTTATGCATCCCTAGGCTAAATAATAAATTACCATTTTTTTCTAGTTGACAATGGGTCAATATTTTGTATTTGTCTACACTTAGTTATGCATTTTAAAAGGGAATTATACACAGCATAGATAAAGGTAGAAGCTCTCAAAGACAGAGTTAATGATAGTAAGTGTTTAACTTAGAAGTGGTTCATAATTATTCATTTACAATTAAGCTCAGGTGTATGTTAATTTGGGGAGGCTGAATTCAAGTTTCTATTTGTTTAACTATTTATTTTTGTGTCACATTCTACTAAGTGTTCAGTTGACAAATTCAGCCTTTCTAAAACCATACAGATGAAGGTTTCTCCTGTGATCTCTGTAGCAAAATAAACATCTCACTACTTTCAGCTTAGATGTTTGTACGAAGACTTAAAAAAGTCTTAAAAAAGACTTAAAAAAAGACTGTATGAGACATGAGTTCTCTTTCAACATTTCAGGTAAAGGAAATCAGGGTACTCTATCCCATCTCACCAGGCATTCAGCAATTCATAAAAAAAGCATTGCTTAAATTACCTTTTAAGTATACAACCCCTGCCTGAAATGGGGATTATTTTGATTAATTTATGATTCAGAAGTTATTAAGTATGTCCCCGGCAGTTTAACTCCCCTTGAATTAATTATACTTAATGCTAACAGAATAAAGTCTTATGATCAACTTCCTGGATGAATTTTAAAGGTGGTGACTTCCAATGGCAAGGCAAAATATTCACACTACCTACTAGTTACTGTCAAGAGAACACCTAGCATTTGTTTCTTGCAAGCAGGTGCAGTTCCTGCTTTACTTCAAAGAAAACGATATCCAACGATAACTGTCTACCACATTGGGCTCGGCACTTGCTTGGTTTTCTCCGGTCAATGTCATGGAGTGTTTCATGGCTTACTTTGGGAGAAAAATTAGACAAGCACTGCACACATAAAAAAATGACACCTTTCACGGAATCACGGAATCTTTAGAGTTGGAAGGGACCTCTAGAGATCATCTAGTCCAACTCCCCTGCTAAAGCAGGATTGCCTAGAGCACATTACTCAGGAATGCATCCAGGCGGGTCTTGAAAATCTCCAGAGAAGGGGACTCCACCACTTCCCTGGGCAGCCTGTTCCAGTGCTCTGTCACCCTCACCGTAAAGAAGTTCTTCCGTGTATTTGAACGGAACTTCCTGTGTTCTAACTTGCGCCCATTGCCCCTCGTCCTGTCACTGGGAACCACTGAAAAGAGCCTGGCTCCCTCCTCCTTCAGCCCACCCTTTAGATACTTGTAAACATTAATCAGGTCTCCCCTCAACCTTCTCTTCTCCAGGCTAAAGAGTCCCAGCTCCTTCAGCCTTTCCTCATAAGGGAGATGCTCCAGTCCCTTAATCATCTTAGTTACCCTTCGCTGGACTCGCTCCAGCAGTTCCCTGTCCCTCTTGAACTGGGGAGCCCAAAACTGGACACAGTATTCCAGTTGTGGCCTCACCAGTGCAGAGTAGAGGGGGAGAATGACCTCCCTCGACCTACTGGCCACACTCTTCCCTATGCAGCCCAGGATTCCATTGGCCTTTTTGGCAACAAGGGCACATTGCTTGCTCATGGATAATTTACTGTCTACTAGGACCCCCAGATCCTTCTCCTCAGAACTACTTCCCAGCAGGTCCACCCCTAACCCTTTTATCTAATCATCTGTATAAATTAAAAAGGATTTGAAATGGACCCAGTTAAGATCAATAGAATTTAATGTTCATTCTTCACCATTCCAAAGAACTACAGAAAACTGACTTTTATAAAATCTAAAATCTGTAGATACTGGATATGCTCAGAGCTGCTCACTTGTATTTGAAATTGCTAATAAGATGTTCAAAACAAGTATAAAAGTATTCCCAAGAATGCTCCACTACATTTGCTGCTTTTCCCATGAAAGCTTTCTATAACACAGGGACATTTTAGTATGATCACATGTGTAGAGAAATTAAAAATTAAATCTAGTATAAATTAAAAAGATTTAGGAACTTAGTTGGATGTTTTCTATAGAGTTGCAATATTAATTAGCGGGAGACATCCATAGTTACAAAGCGGAAAATGGTGGAATTGTTAGTAGAATAATTTACTGACATATCAGCCCTTTCTGCATTCATGTTATTGAATATAGAAGATGGGAGGGGAAGAAAACCTTCTGACATTGATAATAGGACTTTGTGGAAGGATTGAAGCTTAAGCATTTGCTTGTCCGCCTCCATGGTAGCAAAAACTCTTTCCGTTTTATGAAGACTGAGAACCATATATGTTATGATTTTTAGGAGCCAAAATGGGAAAAACTTCTATTTCATGCTCTGTCATCATGTGGACGAAGATACTTCACAGCTGGATAACAACCCAGGGCCCAATTTGTACTCTTCCAAATAAAAACATGATTCCTAGTTACTCAGAGTAAAGCTCAACTAGGTAAAATAAACATTTGGGCTATATCAGGACTGGTCACCTTTACAATCAATAGAGAGAAAAATGACATTTCAGTGCGCACTTGTTCCCATCTTAAAGTGGAAATTTAAATAGGTCAGATAAATGTTACTTCAAAAGTGTAATTTTTCCATACTTATTTTAAAAGGAGTTTATAGTAGTCAGCTCAGATGTAGATAATAACACAGTACAGCATGGGAAGTTAGGTGAAATTAATCCCCTCCTCTGACTCCATATTTTTGCTGCATCCACCATCTGTTGTGCTTGAAAAATTGTTCAGCCATTGAAAAAAAAGTACATCAACAGATTCCATTTCCATCTCCTCTTCGTGAACATTATGTTATTTTTCTGTGTCTGTGAGAACATTGGGAGGTCTCATAAAGCATAAAACTCACATTTGGGGATCAAGCCTCCTTACCACTAATAAAATTTCTCTCTGACTATTAACTGAGAGTAATGCGTTAAAATCTGTTATATGGATACATGCTATACTTACACAGAAACACATCTGAGGGTTTTTCACTCATGGAATCTGGAAAAAGGATATAGACTCAAAAGGCCTTTGAACAAATAGGAGAAAGTCACAGATGCTCTGGGATGCATGACAATGATGCAAATCTTACAATGGCAGGGAAAAAGTTGACATCTATTTCTCGCAATGACATTGGCTCATGTTAGCAATAGTAGCATGTGGAAGAATTACCAGAGAACAATTAAAGCTTCAAATGAGACACACAGGAGGTGTTTTGTACACTCAAGTTAAGTTTCTATTGGAAAGCCAAAAGATGATAGCCTGATGTGTGGTTTTACTCTCCTTTTTTTAATCCAGTTAGTCTTCCTTGGGTTTTGTTTTCTTTTTCTTTTTTTTTTTTTTTTTTTCTCTTTCATCCACCATTTGTCTAAAAGGTCATAGAACAACATAAATAAATCTTGAAAGGTGCCGAAGAGATTCTATGGACAATCCCTCTTTCAAAAGCGGATCAAAATACCTTTCAAATATTTTGTTTATATTGAAAGGTATATTTTAAAACATAAATCTCCCATTCTGTTTCTTTTGCACTACATATTGATAGACACATGGTAAAACCTGCAAAAATACATATGCATACAAACATATATACACACATATATATATATGTACATATAAATATATAGCATACCGTCTTCATATTCTGTAGCAACTATTAACCTACTCAGTTACTCCTAATATTGTGCTGGCAACATCAAATATTGCTAGTAAACATAAATGATTTTACATTATAAGATTATTCTAGGATTGAGATTTTTAAAAACTTGCAAATATATAAACTGAACTCTAGTCAAAAGCATGTGTGTTAGATCTAGATATCGAAACCATTTTGCTCCCAGAAAATGGTGAAAAATGAATAGATATCAAAAGCTGAATATTTATTTAGATGAATTTGAGCCTTGGCACACACTTATTTGCTATTCTTTCATGCTGTCAGATACTTCCCAACAGTTTCTTTTTTGTCAGCATCCAGTATATGGCTGATTCCTTTGCCAGCCTGTTAAGGTGACACCCATTTCCCCCATGGTGAGGCTTATCTTAGTGCTGCTGCTGTAGCTTTGAGTCTTTTGGAGCCTTGACTAGCTCCAAATCCAAGAATTAAACCAAATATAGCACCAGAGCACTAGTACATCAGTATGCATAGCTCATGGTATCACAGGAACACAGCCAATGTATTGTTATTTTGAAAAGCCAAATACATAATACCATTTAAACATACTAGTGAAAGATAAAGTATATTAGAAAAGTTAGGAGTTTTAACAGAGATGTAATTTTGAACTTTATACAATATGTGGCAGGTGACATTGCTGTTGTAAACTTGTTGCAGTACCTGTTTTTTCTTTACTTTCCGTTATTCCCATGGGGATACACTTGCTTCCCAAGCCCCATACATGCAATAACGAAAATCAACAGCTGTGTGAATGGTTAACCGTAGGACAAATGGATTTCTGCATTACTGTCCCAAGGACAACATGATAGGTCAAATTCTTCACAATCCAACCACAGAGTAATCAATACTGAGTATGCAGACATTCTTACAGAGCTAATAGAATATATATAAACTAGGATAAACAAAGACAACTTTTTGGCCGATGCATGTTATTTAAATGTAGCCATCGTATGTCAAGAGAGACTTCCCCCTTTAGCTGCTGGCCATAGTCTTGCCAATACTGCCCAACAT
>VXBH01003719.1:58587-90836 GCA_013400035.1 Rynchops niger
AATAGATATAACCTGTGGCTAATACCTGGTCCCAAGTTACCTGGAGAGCTAGCTCTTATACAAGTCAACCAGTTTTCCTTTCCGTTACAGACTAAAGAATGACAAGGTCCTGCACCTATGTCACGGCAATACCAAGCACAATGGTATGAGCTGGCAATGTGCGCTCACAGCCCAGAAAGACAACTGTATCCTGGGCTGCATCAAAAGAAGTATGGCCAGAAGGTCAAGGAAGGTGATTCTCTCCTTCTGCTCCACTCTCATGAGACCACACCTGGAGTTCTGTGTCCAGCTTTGGAGTTTCCAACAAGAGAGGGAGATGGACCTGTTGGAACGGGTCAAGAGGAAGTCCACGAAGTTGATCAGACAGCTGGAGCACTTATGCTATGAGAACAGGCTGAGAGAGTCGGGGTTGTTCAGCCTGGAGAAGGCTCCAGGGAGACCTCATAGCAGCCTTCCAATAACTGAAGGGGGCCTACAGGAGAGACAGGGAGGGACTCTTTATGAGGGAGTGTAGCAATAGGTCAAGGAGTAACAGTTTTAAACTGAAAGAGGGGAAATTTAGATTAGATATTAGGAAGAAATTGTTTACTGTGAGGGTGGTGAGGCACTGGAACAGGTTGCCCAGAGAAGTTATGGATCCCCCTTCCCTGGAAGTGTTCAAAACCACGCTGGATGGGGCTTTGAGCAGCCTGATCTAGTGGGAGATATCCCTGCCCATGGCAGGCGGTTTGGAACTAGGTAATCTTTAAGGTCCCTTCCAACTCAAACCATTCTATGATTCGATGAAGTATTACAGAAGATTTTTATGTTTTTCTAATTGTTTCAAATGAGTCAATTAATACTTAAATTCCAGACAGTTTTCATTAGTTTATTTATAGGCCTTGAAAATTTGCATAACATTATCATGGCTGATGATCTTTCCAAGAGATGTCTAAAATGGGATCTGAGGCGCATTTTAAATTGTAGATATTTTGAGGAAAATATGTCCCTTTAAATATTTCTGTGATTCAAGTTTCCTTGATGAAATCACAGAAAATCTGCTAATTAGCTATATACCTCTGTCCCATATTGGAAAACAGGTCTTTGATTCGTGGAAATCTATGCTTTTACACAATTTCAGGTTTTCCAAGGAATCAGAAACCTTTTTTTTTTTATTTATTTTATATTTGAAATATTAAATTAAAAAAAATCTCTGCACCCAAAAAAGAAGTATAGATACAGAATTTGAATACATATATACATACTATATATTAATATAGGTATTTATATTAAATACACTATATTTTATATATGAGCATATATTATATATATGTATTGTATTTATCTACAGCTAGGGTTTTTTTATGTGCTTGATTCCACACAAAGAAAGGTATTTCTAACCAAAGGAAAATTCTTTTCTTTTAAAATATAGCTCAGAGGATTTTCCTTCTCCACTATATACTTGTTTTGAATAAACAACAGGATGTGAGATTTAATGAATGCCTCAACCAAAGTAGCTTCCAAGTCCATAAGACATTGTACCCAAAGATTATCCTAATTATGAGGTTATAAACTATATTGGATCATGCAGGAATTGTAGGTTCTGTGTATTTACTGGTGAAGGACAAACATGGTAAAAGTATATTGCTGTCCATTAAAATATTTTGAAGTTAATTTAGTCTCTGAAGGGAAAAAGAAAAAGCAGAAAAAGAAAAAGAAAAAGAAAAAAAAAAAAGAAAAAGAAAAAGAAAAAGAAAAAAGAAAAAAAAGAAAAAGAAAAAAGAAAAAAAAAAAGAAAAAGAAAAGATAATGAAAAAGAAAGATAAATACGTCAGCAAGATTTCCTAATTCAGTTGCTCAGTACTTAGCATGGTAGACCTGCTCTCTCCTTCCAGGCTATAATTTGATTTTGGATTACAAATTTTACAATTTAGAATGTGATTTTTTAATATTATATTTAAGTTTCATTTTGGTCACTTTTTGTTATAATCAGTTGTGTTTTCTGGAGTAAAATACTGTGCTGCATAAATTTTGAAAGAGGTATAACTGTACTGCAGTAAAATTCAGAATTTCATCCTAAATATTTTATTGTAGAGAAAGTCATTGCTAGCAGTGCAAGATGTACAGTTGTATTTCAAAGCTATTTAGATCTTAATAAAATGTAGCATAGGTCCCATCGAATGTTAACACAGGAATTTACATTTTAATTTTCAAATTTGAATTTGATATCAGAATCAAAATCTGACATTTCAGATTCTCTTTCTTATGTTTTCCTTTGCAATGATCTTTCTTCTCCAGGAAATAAACAAGCAAATAAATAAGCATACATTCTATGCATATACATGAAGATAGATATGTTCAAGACACCTACTTTGTTGCAACCATAATGGTTTAAGACTTTGAACCTTATCCTGATGATGCCAGGTACCACAAAAATGAATAGTCATGTGTATAAGAAATCCTTCCGAGGTGAATGGGTACTCCTGGCAAGCTGAAAAAATTTCCTTATCTCCTTACCCATTTCCCTATCTCCCTACCTGCCTTTGTACTATGATGATAGGATAGACTCTTCAAGATACAATAAATGATTCTCTTTTCTGTATTTTTTTTTTCTTTTGTAAAAAATTATACATCAATCTCGATAGATATAGATATAGATATAGATTTTATAGATACAAACTTAGGTATAGGTATATATAGGTATAGGTATATTGTTGGAGATATATTTTGAAGTTTTTATACAAAAGCTTAGACATAATATTGGATGGAGATAACATCCTGATATTAAGATTGTAGTCTGATATTCCCAAAATTTACATAGTACAGATATAAAATTCTCTTTTACAACCAATAGTTGTCTGTGTAATTACTAGCTTTGGCTCTGTAATTAGAAAGGCAACTGATTTTAAATTTTGTTTCCTCAGAAAGGTATTTTTTTTTATTTTAGCAAGAATGCTAATTTAGACATAATTTCTGGGTTCATATTTATTTAATTGTAATTCATTCATTATTTTTGCTTGACAAATCACTACATGCTGCAAATATAAGAAACTATGGTTTTTTTGTTTCTTTGGCTTGATTTGATGATGTCATAAATACAGCAAAGAGAAAGCATGAGTAATATAATTCCATTTTTTCTCTCTTTGGAAAATCTATTATAAATGTATAATTTTTTATCAATGTCTGTCTGTGACTCTAGCAATGTTTACAATAAACAAAATCCAATAAATCCTTAATCTCAGTGACAATAATCTTGTTCATCTTGCTCTTCATTACTCTGCTCTTGTACCTCTAATGTATTTCCAGAGTGAACTGACTTCTACTGAGGAGACTTTGAATTATGACAAACTCTTTCACCTGAAAATTGGCGCAAAGTTACCGTAAGCTTGATTTGATGGCATTGCGCTCTACAATCTAGAGAAGTATAATTTTTTTTTCCTGACAATAGACATTTACTCATTCCTTTAGGTGATGTTATTGCAGTTTAGTGTTGTTCAGAATCTCCTAGTTCAAAAATACACACAGAATTATCGTCTCAGCCACAGGTAATGAATTGACTGTAAGGAACTAAATGAACAAGTAAAAATAAATCTTTTCTACTTGCAAACTAGATGAGTATATTGTTTTCAAATAAGCAGAGAAAATTATACAAAGTATAGCTGAGAAATCAAACAAATGCAAGCTAAAAATGCAAGGAGATTCTGAAATCATACTCTACCAATTTCTAAGCAAAATCAATTTGAAGCTCTCCACAAAACCCAAGGGCACAACTTGCCCATCCCAGACTTACATATATCTTGCATAACCATTTTTTTAGGGAGTGTAGGCAAATAATTTTATAATAAAGGACTCTCTCTCAGATGTTTATAGCTCTATTGTTCCTTTACCACTTAACTACACTAATTTCAGAAACCAGCCAGTCAATAAACCACACTAATTTCAGAAACCAGTTGTCATTTTTACTTATCATGGCTAGTCAGAAATAGATAAACAAAAACATTTCAAACCTCATAAAGACTTTGATATTGATGAATTCATTTATTGCAGTTCTTGCCCTTTGATTGTGCATCTCAATCTTTACAATGTTTTTTTTTGCAATTTTAATTTGTTACAGATTGCCTTAGCTCAAAAATGTAGTGTTCCACTATTGTCAATGGACTTGAAGTGTCAGGTTGCACTCAATAGACCAATTGGGAAGTCTGTTTGATCTTTAGAAGCGATTACGAGTTTACATCAGAAATGGCAGCCTTCTACATATACTGTTGGGTTCAAAGATGCACGGTGCCTTGACAAATGTGAACACACATTCCTGCATTTTATATAAGTAAAAGTAATATTATTACAATTTATCTGTGAGTTTGAACCTGCTCTGGCCCTTTTATTACTCAAAACTCATAACAAATTACTGAAAAGGTGGACTTGCCAAGCACTGAACTTGAAGAAACAAGGAGAAGAACATTACCAAAAAGGACTGAAAACTAGGACAAATAGAGGAATAGATCTAATTAAGGGTATTTAGGGGGGAAAATTCTTCTAAGATAAGAATAGGAAAAATACTATATAACAGGATGATACAAAATATAATGTGGAAGATAAATGACATCTTACATGATGTCACATAACTTGACTTCAGCAAGGAATTTACACAATATCCCATATTATCCTCATAGTAGAAATGATGAAGCATGGGTTGGATAACTAGAAAATAAAATTAGCAGAAAACTACATAGATCACCATGCTCAAAGTGTGGTGATCATTACTACAATGTTCATAACTAGTGCTTCCCCTCAAGATTCAATGCTTGAGCCACCACTGACTAGTGCCTTTATATTTAATGCTTTGAATGATGGCATGGACTACACTCCGAGCAACTTTGCAAACAATACCAAATACAGGGGAGCAGTCAGTATGCCGGAGTGTAGGGCTGCTATTCTGACAGACTGCAACAGGGTGGAAAAATGATTGGCAGAAATCACATGAAGTTCAGCAAAGGCAAGTGAAAAGTCATGAATTTGGGCAGGAATAATCCCAAGCACCAGTGCAGACTAGACACTGACTGCCTATAAAGCAGCTTTACAGAAGGGGATGTTTGGTTCCTGGTAGATGAGCTGAAACATAAACCAGCAATACATCCTTTTAGCAAAGACAGTTACCAACATCTTGAGCTGCATTAGTGTTATGGCAGTCTGTGAGTGGATGGAAACAATTTTTTTCCCTCTATTTACCATTTGTGAGGCTACATGTGGAGTGTTGCATCTGATTTTGAACTTCGCTGACATACTGGAATGCATCCAGCAAGGAGCCACCAAATGTTCAGCGGACTGAAAAACGTAAAGTACAAGGAAAGGCTAAGTAGACTGTGTTTTGCTCAAACTTAAAAAGAGAAAAGGGAGATATTAATGCTAATGCCTAACAGCAGAGCTTAGAGAGGTGGACCCAGAATCTTCTTAGAGGTGCGCAATGACAGGGTAAGAAGAAATAGACAATGGTTACAACACAGTGTATTCTCACTTGATACAGGAAAAAAGAGTTACCACAAGGATAGTGGAATACTGGGAAGGGTTTCTGAGAAAGGTGTGGAATCTAGTGATTCACAAACCTTGGGTGGGCAAGACCCTCAACAATGTGATAGAACTGGCCCAGCTTTGACCAGTGGGTTCTTGGTGGGTTAACCTTGGGCAGCAGCCCACTCACTCTCCCTCCTCAACAGGATAGAGGGAGAAAATTTGACAAAACTGCTTATGGGTCCAGATGAAGATGGACAGATCACTTACCATCGAAGACAAAATAAAATCAGGAAAAATAATTTGTTGACAATTAAAATAGATTTGGGCAGTGAGAAGAAAAAAGAGAAAGAATTAAAACATCTTCCCCTCCATCCTAACCCTCTGTTTCACAGGCTTGTTTTCACTCCTTCCACTCTGATTATGTCCTGCAGTGGGTCCATTTTGGAGCTGGTCCCTTCCAACTTAAATTACTCTCTGATTTTGTGATCTTGTGTTAATGGTAGGCAAATAGAAAGATGAAAGAAAATTACACACACAACAATGACACCTTTATGGTACAGGTGGATGTAAGGGAACATAAGGAGCAGAAGAAGAAAAAAGGAGCAGCTACTCATCAAACTTGTGTCAATACATATGAGAATTCCACAGTAATCGTTATCACGGAGAAACTACAGGAGTTCCTTTGTGCATCTTTGTTTGCACATATGTGCAAATAATATGTATTGAAGAACAAAACACATAACTTTGAAATATTCGGAATTGTGATATTGAATATTTTTACATGGCAGTGTTGATGACGTGTAAAGACATCTTTACGGACTTGAAAGGATTGTTTGCAAGACTGATTAATGCATTGAAGAAGTAAATATAGGGTTCTGTTTCTTCCTGAAATGAGAATTCATTGTGGAAAAAGCACATGTGTATAGATACAAAGACATTATCCTTAAAATAAGTAGTGACTTTTTGATGAATTACCACAATTTTAGTGCATCTATGCCTCCAGAGACTGTAACAGCACAATGTAAGTCAGAAGAATAGTAACAAAGAAAAAAATGAGAGATAAGTGTTGTTGCAGAATAACTTCTTTTTTGAAATGCAGTATTGTCTCTTGATCTTTGGAAAAAATAAAAGCAATCAATCTAAAGTTTAAGTATCTATTTCCAGATTACACAGAAAGTATGGTTTTCATAAAACAAGTAATAGCAGTGCTCTTCTTTAGCGTAGCTCTAGTCACTACTGTGATTCTCAATTTCAAACTACCCTCAAGGGAAATACCCACAGACTTGTCATCTGGGCTAGGAGTGCAGTCATCACTACTGAGAGCCATTTCTCATGCTTGTCACTCAGCTCTTTAAAAGATACACATCCACATATTATATGTCACATATATTCCACACACTGCAAACCATCACCTCACACTTTCAGTCTGTACAGAAAAAGATGACTATTTGCAGTGATTTAAATTGAAATAAAGTCCAAACAACCTACAAAGTGCGTAACTCTTGAAACTAGTTTAAATGCATTGTTTAACACTGAAATTAGTTGTTATAATCCATTTCTTACAAAATATCATAAACTGAGAAAGTTTTCTAGTGATATAATTTTATTTTATTGACGCTATGTGCACAAAGGATTATTGAAAGCAGTTTTAGAAATACAATACCATTGTCAAAGGAATTCCATGTTTTTTTGCTCAATATGAGAGCCCTGTATAATTTGTCTAATCAGTTGAATGATTTCATATGTCAATGGATTTGACTTACTGATGTTTTATTTGACAAAACAACTATTAAGTACAGACTTGTAATCATAGAATCTTCATGGTTGGAAAGGACCTTTGAGATCATTGAGTTCAACCTTACACACACATAAAAAAACCCTACAATCTCTGCCACTACAGCATGCCCTTAAGTGCCAAATCTAGACGTTTTTTAAATACCTCTAGGGATGGTGACTCAACCACCTCCCTGGGCAGGCTGTTCCAGTGCCTGACCACTCTTTCAGTAAAGTAATTCTTCCTAATATCTAATCTAAATCCCCCCCTGCTGTGACTTCAGACCATTTTACATTTACTTACCTGCCCACACAATATCCCCAACATCTGGGCTGGATTGGTTGCAGTCCACAGCTTTATTTTGTTTATGAAATAGATTTGTCTTTACATCTTTCTTTCCTAGAAACCAAGGCACAGAACAGTATGGTACATTTATAAATCTTGCTTTAATATGGAGCTGGGGTGAAGCTACAATATTTATTACGAGGCATTCATTTTACAACTGAACATGAAAGTTTAGAAAACTATTCTTCCTCGCTTTCATTTTCTCCCCATTTCTCTTTCTTCCCATTATTTTAATGCTTTTTGTTACATAAGTGAACATACATTAGCTTTTGATTCTCATTTTTGCATACCACTTTTCTGTTGTTTAGTCTAACCCCAACAGATGCAAAGTTAAATTTCATGAACCTTCAAAAAATACACAGTAGGTTTTTGCGCAATGCCAGGTGTCTCCATTCAACTTAAACTAAGCTCATTGCAAACTGTGAAAAAATCTAGGTCAGTTAGGACTACAGAGCAGCAGGAGATGGTTAAAATGTTCTACTACCAATTTGGAGTAATTGCTGTTACTCTGATATGCATTATTGAATTAGCAGATGGAGACTAGGTTTTCATAATTTCTTAGCTTTCAACATTGTTTGCCCATTCTTGGATGCTTATTTTCCTCTTCACTATGCTGGTCATTAAACTTGGTATCTTTTATAGAATTTGTAGTATTAAAGTCTCTGTTTTCACCTTTTGTCCAGCAACTATCAGAACATTTCATCTGTAAGACTGTAGGGGTTTACTCTAACAGATTAATAGGCTACTTAGGATGTTGGATGTTCTGCGTGTAAGTATTAAGTAGATATAATACTCTCTACAGAAGATGGTGTAATTCCAGAATGAGGTATATTAGAAGATCACTACCATTTTAAGATCAATTACTTCATCTTAGTGCTTCATTTTTATCAGACCTCTAGGAAACATATCCAAAGACAATCAGGTTGGAATTCTATAATTTTGAAACAAAGACTATATTCCATACATACATAACATACCTCTAGGACCTAAGGTAACCTATATGTTTATAATAATTTATAAAAAAATAGTTTCAGTTGTATTTGTAGTGCAAAGGAAATGCTTGAATACATGACTTCTACTAATGAAATCAAGAACTTTGCCATTTACTGAAGAAGTGGAATCTGGAGGAGGTATTGTAAATGCTAACATTAACGAATATGGATGTTCAAATAATTAACAGGAATGTATATGATGTAATCAGGCAAAATTTCTGTAACGGTGTTTATGCTTCAATTGATATAGAAATATTGTTCCTTTTTGACTCTGAATGGAAACAAATACCATCCTGGGTTGTATCACAAATAGTCTGGCTAGTGAATCTAGACAAGTGATTGTGCCTTTGTACTTGGGACTGGTGAGGCCAGACCTCAAATACTCTGTTTAGTTTTGGGCCCCTCACTACAGGAAAGACATTGAAGTGCTGGAGCATGCCCAGAGGAGGGCAACAAAACTGGTGAACGGTGTAGAGCACAAGTCTTATGAGGAGCAGCTGAGGGAACTGGGGTTGCTTAGCCTATAGAAAAGGAGGCTGAGGGGAGACCTTATCGCTCTCTACAACTTCCTGAAACAGGGTTGTAACAAGGTCGGGGTTGGTCTCTTCTTCCAAGTAACAAGTGACAGGACAAGAGGAAATGGCCTCAAGTTGCACCAGAGGAGGTTTAGACTGGATATTAGGAAAAATTTCTTCACTGAAAGGATTATCAAACATTGGAACAGGCTGCCCAGGGAAACAGCTTTAAATACCCCCCTGGAGGTAATTAAAAAACATGCAGATGTGGCACGTAGAGACATGGTTTAGTGGTGGACCTGCCAGTGCTGAGTGAATGGTTGGACTCAATGATTATAAGGGTGTTTTCCAACCTAAACAATTCTATGATTCTAAAACACAAACGTCTTCTGTGGGATTTTTACTTCCCCTGAAACCTCTGATACCAGATCGCTGTCAGAACCAGGACAAGTTGGAGCTTATAATCAAGCCATTAAATCAGTTCTGCTTTCCACATTTTGTAGGAGAGTGTGTGTTGGTGTTTTCATAGAACTTTCCAATCAAAGATCTCAAAACATATTCAAATATTAATGCACAATTATTCAGAACAACTCAAAAGAGAGAGATTTAAATACTGAAAAAAATGAATAACAGAGAAAAAGATTACATGATCCAAAACTGAAAATGAAACAATGTTTCTGCTTAATTCTAGTGTAAATGTATACCTTCAAATAAGTTTTCAGTCCCGAAGTAAGAAATCATACTGGAAAACAAGGGAACTGTTCATTGACTTCATCATCAATATGAACATCATCTAATCTAATTATTTTATCTTTGAATTTAGCTATATTTCCATCCTCTTATGAAGCGAATGGTGTTAAATCTTTTTTCTTTTAATTGGCATTTGGACATCATGTAAATCAAAACTCTCTTTTCTGACTCAGACCTGCTGGTTTAGTTTTTCATACAGCACAGAGAGCCTTCAATAACACACACACACACACATACTTATTTCCTCACTCCCCATCCTCCTCTCTCTCTTTCTCTCCACGCTGAAGAAAAAAAGGAGGGTTGCTTTTCAGGTCTTCTTGAATGAGTTAACTACGTGTTTTGCCTGTCTCACTTTGAGCATTTAACTGTCATAAGGGCAGAGCAAGGGCCTTTTCATACATTTTGAAATAATACATTGTCTCTTTGGAGGTAGCACTGTCATTTGTTTTCATTTTGCCAGTATGTCACTCTTCAGATTGAAATAGGTATTAAAGGGAAAGTCCACTTTTTGAGAAATGTAACAAAACGGATGAGTTTTCTTAAACCACGTTTTATCTGAAACACAATCTTTCAGTACAAATAGTATGATGGATTATAAAATATATTTTGAAATTCAGTACTGTTTTGTTGATTATATTATTGTAATTCCGGAGGAGAACACAGGGGACAAGTTGTCTCCTTGTCAACATTTCAGCTTCATTATACAAGCTTGTCTATGTTTTATGTATTCTTCTCAGAAATAACACTCTGAAAAATTTTATATGAATACATAAAATATGTTTTTCCTCATATTTATTCTTGTTATATATGTTATTGAAAACTTACCCTGCAAAGCAGTTGAAAGAAGTATCAAATATTATTTTTGCTTTGTAGAACTCAATGGTCAAGAATATAGAAAGGTTTGGATATGACTTACTATTTGCCTGCTTATTTGAAAGCAATTGCTGAGATATAATTCATTCTACAGACAGTCTCAGTGTCTGCATGTGTGTTGCTGTGCTTCTATGTATTTACAAGTTCTCATTACCAGACTCCAGAAACTCCAACAAAGAAAAATTAAAGTCCAGAAATAATATTCTAGGCTATGTTTAGACTTAATAAGAGTACTATATATTATCTTCACCAGATGCAAAGGAAAGAAATGCGTGTCTGTATTGTCATTTTACTCTTTTCTTGCCATTTTTGATCCGTGGGACAGCAACAGACATAAGGCTGTATTTTTTCTTAATGAAGAGTAATTTTTAGAAAGCATTCTTTACAGAAGTTGGTGTCAGCTCTGAATAAACATTTGCCCACTTCTTCTTCACACAGTTTGGAAGTGTCACAGAATCACAGAATGGTTGAGGTGGAAGGGACCTCTGGAGGTCATGTCGTCCAACTCCCCTGCTCAAGCAGGGAAACCCAGAGCCAGTTGCCCAGGAACATGACTAAATGGCTTTTGAAAATCTCCCAAGAAGGAGACTCAACAACCAGTCTGGGCTAAAGCAGGTAGATGTCTTGACTTTTCTTGTCAAAATTAGTTTGGGTGATAAGTTTAAAAAAAATATTTTACCTTGTGTTTTTCACTTAGTTCACCATCTTTTCCCTTCCTGTTTGACTTAATTCTATTTTATCTCCATTCAGTGACAAATGTTAAGCGATCACTCAAATACTGGCTTGACTTCTCATTATCATCTGTTTTTGGTGTTTGTGTGTGCAAATACATCTGAGTTTTTTTATACACAGATATGTTTATAAATATACAAAATCTCATAGATTGTTCTTCTTCAGCTGATAGTAATGGTACCTATACACATGTAGCAATTAACAAGTAGATAATTTCTGACCTAGCTGATCTACTGCCAGGACTAAGAATGATATCTGACTTAAATGTAAATTTCTTTAATAGTAACGCTTCCTCTGTGTATCACTGCCAGCTACTGGACAGAAAATGATTATATATTTATTATTTAGAGAGTCTAACATTATTTAGTCTGTTCCAGCTGAGACTTTTTTTTAGTGTACTAGAATAAGAGCAGATTTTCTTTTTTGTTTGTTTGTGTATTTTTTTCAAAATCAGATTGTGATTTTTATGACTTGTGATCTCTCTGTCTATCTATGTATCTATCTGTCTATTTGAGAATTAGCCAACGATTAGAGTGTCTGAGATTAAATGGAGTCGTGGATCATTGAAGGTTAAGCCTGCTGCAGACCGTCAAAATGTTTGTATATTTCACATCTAAAAAGGTATGATAAACCCTTATTTTAATCTTGCAAAATCAGAATGATAACTCACAGAATGCTTCAATGGAGCACGGAGCAAAACACATTTGGAATGAGATTATGGAAAATTGACAGTTATGTTTTGGTTTACACCGCTTTTGAAGGTTGGATTGTTTTTGTTATTCTTTTCATTTTTTTTAAGATCTTTCAGAAATCTGTATACACTTATCATGCTTCTCCGGGGCACGTAGGCCCTGCATCTAGACAGTAGTAAGAGCAATAAATAAAATATCTGTTGGGTTTTTTAGTTAAAATAATTCTTTATAAATGACCTCTATCCATCTGTTTTAGTTACTCATACTTATTTGAGTATTGCTTTTCTGCTTTAACTGACTCTGTCCGTTTACCACAATAATCTCTTCTTTGTCTTTAGTTTTTCTCACAGAATTAATACTATATTAACAATTTTTGTGTTCAGTAAAAACTCTATAAGACAGTAATAGATTAATGTGAGACCTCTCTGAACTTTTACCTCTCTTCTCTAATTAGTATACATGTGATATGTTGAAAATGCATAGTAAATTGAAATAATAAAATAATTTCCCCTATTGCATGTATATTTGAGTGTATATATAATTGCAAACACACAATAAATAAACATAATGTTAGCTCTATGGAGATTTTTGCATAGATTTAATGCCTTATCATCGTAGGCAGGATGACCTACAAAAGTGCTCTATAGAAGGAGGTTTATATGTTATATGCCAAGAATAAGACAATTGCTTTGAAATATATACAGATACTATATTCTGAGTCAATGCACACTTGGATTTCTTTGTCTTGCTCCATTGATGACAAGACATATTCTAAATTCTCAAAGAAAAAAGTCTTTTCAGGACAGAAAATAATAATAAAAAAATTGTTACCATTGGAGTCCTAGTGTTTTCTCCTTCAAGAGAAATCCAAGACAGCTGATTACATAATGTGGTGTAGTGTGAGAAAAGTTGGAGTAGGTGACCTTTAATTTTCACGTGATGCTGAGATTCAAGATTTCTGATATAGCTGATATAGCCTATCATCACCACAGTTTAGCAGTACCAAAGGATTTACCACAACCTTTTGAAGCAACTATATTATTAATGCAATTGTGAAAAGTAAAGATTATAAACAAAATAATTCTTTAACTCTAATACTTGTCTATTACATTTTAAAAAATATCATCACTAAACATGAAAAAAAACCCTGTATGGTGTGATGGAATGTCATGTATCTAACATACACAGTATTTTCCTACATCTATTTCTTTCCCTCAAATAAAGAGAAAAAAGGGTGTTTAAGGAAGATAAGAGAAGGAAAAAGCTTTTACAAGCAAGCCTGGCAAAGATTTTTAAATTATTCCAACACAGTATATCTGTCACAATCTAGAATTACTGTAAAACATTGCAGTAATTTTTACAATATTGGTGAATGATCAAGTGTATGCATTAGCTAAAATGAAAGAAGCAGCAAATATAAGTAATGGGAAAGCATACTCTTGGTGGACAATAAGTGCATGTGATTGGAGTAAAAGTCAAAACAGCGTATGCAAAAATTGTTATATCTATTGACATGGTTTGATTACAGTATTTCTGGCCCATTCCTACACTGAGTTCTAAGTATGCTTAGAAGGAGAAAAATACATATATGCAGACTAGTACTTGTACAGTAAGAACAAAAGAACATTGGGATGCTAACTACACTAAATAACACTTAAGAACTTAACAGCAATTTCTGTTTTTCTAAACACTGTATTCTCTGTGTGAGGAATGTTTGCACATATATGAATATTCAAGCAGGCAACCACATCTATGCTTTTTTAGGCTTCTTAATTCATTACTTCTTAGAATGTAATATACATCAGCTATTCTAAAGAGAGCTTCTCAAAAGTGTGTCAGCTAAAATGAGATATTTTAAAAACAGTGTCTGGAAAGCTGCGCAGCAGAAAAGGACCTGGGGGTGCAGGTGGACGGCCAGCTTAACATGAGCCAGCAGTGTGCCCAGGTGGCCAAGAAGGCCAACAGCATTCTGGCTTGTNGTCAGGGGAGGTTTAGGTTAGATATCAGGAGAAATGACTTTACTGAAAGAGTGGTCAGGCCCTGGAAGAGCCTGCCCAGGGAGGTGGTTGAGTCACCATCCCTAGAGATATTTAAGAAACGTCTAGATGTGGCACTTGAGGGCATGCTCTAGTGGCAGAGATTGTAGGTTGTTTGGTTGGACTCGATGATCCCAAAGGTTCTTTTCCAACCATGAAGATTCTGTGATTCTGTGACTTTGGGGTACGGCTGGAAACACAGCCAAAACACTGTCTGGAGTGGGGGCCTAGATATTTTGTTCCCATGCAAATATGACTATAGGTCAATTCTCTTAGTCTATAAATAGAGCTGAAAAGCCCTTTGAGCTCTCCTGCACGGCAGCAGCTGCACACCAGGATCTCCCCTTGAGCAGGGATGCTCACTTAAGGTTCTGCTCCTCGAGGTTGGGAGATTCCTTGCCACAACAGATTCTCACTAAGTGACTAATAGCATGCAGAACTTAGCTAAGTGATGTAAAAGATTGATTGTGCATATATAAAATTGTGTGTATAGATTATTTTGCAAATTAGAACGCATATGGGGAGAAAGGATAATGTTGGTGGGTTTTTTTCTTTTGTTTTTTTTTAAATTAAAAATAAAAATAGCCCTTTTTTTGTCACTTTAAGCAATGAGCAATTAGAGAAAAAGGATGTGTGCTACCATAAGCACTTATGTGAAAATATAGCCTTTTATTTTTTCTCCCTACACCAGCAACATTCTGTGCATTTAGATCAAATTATATGATCAAAACCACATTTTTATCAAGGTTGCCTTTAAACAAAAAGAAAAAAACAAAGTAAAATATTTCATCAAGCTTCAGTCTTGTAAACTCCACAAATTTAAAAAAAAAAAAAAAAACAACAGCAGAACAAGATTTGTTTTTCTGAAAAGGCATCNTTCTCTTAGTCTATAAATAGAGCTGAAAAGCCCTTTGAGCTCTCCTGCACGGCAGCAGCTGCACACCAGGATCTCCCCTTGAGCAGGGATGCTCACTTAAGGTTCTGCTCCTCGAGGTTGGGAGATTCCTTGCCACAACAGATTCTCACTAAGTGACTAATAGCATGCAGAACTTAGCTAAGTGATGTAAAAGATTGATTGTGCATATATAAAATTGTGTGTATAGATTATTTTGCAAATTAGAACGCATATGGGGAGAAAGGATAATGTTGGTGGGTTTTTTTCTTTTTTTTTTTTTTAAATTAAAAATAAAAATAGCCCTTTTTTTGTCACTTTAAGCAATGAGCAATTAGAGAAAAAGGATGTGTGCTACCATAAGCACTTATGTGAAAATATAGCCTTTTATTTTTTCTCCCTACACCAGCAACATTTTGTGCATTTAGATCAAATTATATGATCAAAACCACATTTTTATCAAGGTTGCCTTTAAACAAAAAGAAAAAAACAAAGTAAAATATTTCATCAAGCTTCAGTCTTGTAAACTCCACAAATTTAAAAAAAAAAAAAAACAACACAGCAGAACAAGATTTGTTTTTCTGAAAAGGCATCATTCTCTGTCTTTACTGATGAAGATAATAGTTTTTCTTCCCCTAATTATTTTAACTGAGCAGTCCTAAAAATACATTTTAACAAACACAATATCTCAGAGTTAGAAAACAGGCGCGGACCCAGTCTATTTAGAAGCATTCTAAGCTAGCGACTGTCACTTTGCAGCTAGTCAAGAGGAAAAAAAGTAGGTAAAGTCATAATATTTCTCCTCTGTAACTCATTTAAATCAGTTAGGTAGGCCCTTGCTGATGGAGATTGGAGTGTGGTATTATCTCAACTGTTTATAGTTTAGCATGAATATGGGGGAGTGCATAGTGAAGAGTTCTTGAACCTACACCTGCTTGATATCATCATTGTGAGGAGCAATTCTTAGGGAACAGGGTGCTTTTCTAGCTAGAATTCTTGGATCTCATTAATCAGCTTAAAACTCAACTGCTGGGAAATGTGTTACTTCAGCTAACATTTGGACGTGAGTCAGTTTTATATATAAAACACACAAAAGACTTACTACCTCTGAACCTTGTTTTTGCTTTAGAGGTAGATTTCTGACTCCAAAGCAAAAAGAAATTCAGCTTCTGCTAATGGACAACTTCATTTCAGCAAAAAAATAGAGTTATAAAAATAAGAAAATCAGTGATGTAGAAGACATTGATTTCTCTTCTCTAGCACTATTAACTAAAATAGGACTAGTTAAGTAGATAAAGGAACTTAACTGTATATGGCAAAACCAGGCATCTAGTCAGAGCACCTGCTGTGGCGAGGAAATCTGGCATTTTCTACAGAATTGCAAGGTAAACAAGTTTTGTGGGCAGAAATTAAAAGGAAAAACAAAAGCCCTTTCCTATAGATAGGGTATGGGAAATGTTTTCCTTCCGGAAATAAATAAACTGAGACACCATTGTACCAATTCTCCGTATTTTTAAGGCACATGTCACAGTAATTTATAAACACAAACATTCTTGTTTGCTTTTTATTCTCTATGATTCTTTTTCCCCACACTTTCATCGTTTCCTCTGTTGACTTTGAGATAAATCCCAGTGGTACACTGTTTCTTTCTTTTTGCTGACACTGTAAACCAGGATTCAAGAAACACACAAAAGTTTTTCCTGTTGCTACCATCATAAAAATATCAAAGTGTGGTGATGTAATTTTTGAAGTACACTGTCCTGCAAGGTATATTCTTTTTTACTGTAAGTCTTACAAGGAATCTTGACCATACATTTATCCAATATTTTAATAAGCATCATCTGACACAGTACAGCAGCTTCTCAGAAGGTAACAATAATAGTACATTTCTAGTTATTGGAAACATACCTTTCTGGTATTTATCAACTGAAGAAGCTGATAACAGATTGCAGAAATCAATCTTAATCTAACTTTCAATACAAGTTGAGAAAATGTTTTACTTTCCCCCATAGCACACAACAGATAATCAGTTTATTGTAATGAAAAGAGAATATTTGTCAGGGTAAAGGAAATGAAGAATTAAACCCGGGTTTGGCATGAAATGGAATCAAGTAAACTAATGTAAAATAGCGTTAATGAAAATATTCTTCAGTAATCTAGATATGAATCTACTGTAGGAATCCTAAAATACAATGTGAATGAAAAATATTGATTAAAACTAAATAATCAATTCATAATAATTGATTTTGCACAATTTCCAGCAGCAGGGTACCTAAGTCATGGTTCCTTATGGTTGCTGGTTATGAAAAATTCTCTCTTAAACTGCTACTTAGTGAAACCTACGCGCACATGTGTGTGTTTGGGGCAGGGGAAACATCAGGGAAAGGACTAAAAAAGAAATTAGTAAAAAGCTGCTGTGATTGGATGAATTACATTGACATTTATTGTACCAGAAAATTATGGAAACATTAAAGCTATTAGCTGTCAGTCATTTCTGTGAATAGTTCTAAATTAAGGTTATAGAAAAAAAGATTTGTGTAGCTTATTTTTTTTTAAGTGACTTTTACAGAAGCTGTAGAAGTGTTTAGAAAGTGCTGCTGTAGAAAGTCTTTTATTTCTGCTCCCCCGCCCCGAACAGTACAGTGAAGCATTGAGGACTACAGTATTAGTCTAAACATCCCTGTAGGGAAGTGAAAAGGGAAGATAACTTGAGAATCAGAAATATGGAGCAATTCAGTGTGCAAACATACAATTTTAAAAAAGCATTTTTTTTTTTCCCTAAAACCTGAAATTTGGAAAGGTCAAACTTATTTTTACAACTTATTTTTCTTAAGAAATAAACAATTTCACCATCGTGCTAGAAAACGTTCTTTCTTTATTGTTATCTTCCTTGAGAAACCTCTGCCCTGGAGATAATTTCTGTAATTCACTGAAAGAGCAGCTGGAAGAAGTAGAGAGAATGATGGAAATTCAAGCGCCTATGAAGATGGAGCCTGTGTGCTTGAACCAAACTGCTTAAAGATCAGTTATTTAAACTATCCCATAAACCTTGCTCTGATGATTACTTTTTCTCAAACTGTTGGTAACATATCCTGATGGTATCTTTTCACAGCTTAGGTAACTGTCTCTCACATTTTGATTATTATTTTTAATTTATTACACAGTGCTAAATGTGTCTCACCCACCATCACAAATGTATCTGTTGCAAGTGAAAAGACAATCCAGATGTCTGAAAACTGTTTGTCATTTAAACCCTACTATTAAGTTGAAGTGAAAGGCTGCTATGTCAACCAAATGATTAAAGGAGAAAGATAAAACTATAATTCTAAAGCAAAAAATAATTTCAAAAGAGGTCTGACTACTAATGCATGACATTTAAAGTGTGCGACTAATTGAACAATCTTTTTATACCTTTTAATAATTGTTATGCACACAAATCTAAGGATACTTACTTAAAATTCCATATAAAGTATATCCTTATGAGGTCTCTAGTATCTGACCCTGACTACAGCATACTGGAAGGTGATGGTGTGTTACACAGAGTCAGAGTGCAGACTGTACTGGTCTTTGCAGAGTAAAACTCTATCCCACTTTTCATATCAGCTCAGTATGTAAGCCTCTTTATTGCTGTAGGCATAGCTTTTGATGCGTCCTTTGCCTTGCCTGCTTTTCCTGCCAAAGGGCACGTGGTGTTTGTTGTTCAGATATATTTGTCCCCTTCCTCACCTTGCTGTCCTTTTGCTAAGAGCTCAGATGGCTTGTCCCCAACTTAGAATAAACTTTTTATGCCTAAAGGTATTTTGAAGCTGTTCTTTCAGTCAGCCTCGCTTCTTTCATTCACATTCCTCTCTGCCCATTAACCATCGCACTTGGCAAACGCCATGATGAAATGTCTGCTTATTGTACCATGGACCTCAACTGAGGCATTTAAGTGGGTAAGCTTTTTCATGCTGAAAGACTTTGCATAACGTGCAATGTTATTTTGGTGAGGTTTTGAACCCACACCTGCTAGGTTCAGCTTCAGGTAGCTCTTTCTTTGGAAAGGCAAAGAACTGTCACTGCATGTTCATCCTTTCTGTGCCACTCACAATTTGATAGACTTCAGCTGTTTCTTTTCAACACTGAAATTCGGATCTTAGTCTAGGTGTTCCTTATATAGGGAAGTCATGCTGTAGCCCTAATTATCCTCTTCACCTTTTCTGCTTCTGTCACATACTTTTTGTTGAGGGACTTGCTCACAGTAATGCAAGCACTACATGAATTTGAAACCAAAGAAGCTGATTCAATTTAAGGACAAACTTTTTCACTATGCAGACAGTCAAGCACTGGAGCAGGTTGCCCAGAGAGGCTGTTCATTCTCTGTCCTTAGAGGGTTCCTTAGAGGTTTCCAAGAGCTCTCTGGCAAAACACTGAATAATCAAGTCCAATTTCATAGCTGTCTCTGAGCAGGAGGATTGACTAAAGACATCCTGAGTGCCCTTGCAATCTGAATTATCCTGTTATCATATCCTATTTATTGAAGGGCAAAATTATTTTTCTCAAGTCCTGAAAAAATCACAATAATTTCTTGGTCTCTACTGAATAGTGGTAAGAGTTTTATTATAACTTTCTAGTACAAATAGAAATGCTTTGGTTTTAAACTCAACAGCCAGCTCTAACCCTATTGTTTTATACAGAAGGTTAAGATTGTTATTTCTAATGGACATCAATCATTAATTCATGTTTATATACTTCAAAATTAATCTGATATTTTTTTGACTAATCGTTCAGTTCCATGGGATCCTTCTAACACTTCAGAGTAGGCCCTCCTGTTGAGTACTCAGAGTTACTTAGTATCATCTGCAACCTCATCACAATACCTGACTTTTTCTGTATCGCACAGATCGTAGCACAGATTCTTCTAAAGTAGATTATCCAAACCATTTAAAGCACTTTTTCATGTCTACTAACCAGCTATGTATAGATGCAATAAACTTTATCTTATGTTTGCATAGATTCCCAAAAAGTCTGTGGTGAGAGATTGTATTTCACTCTCTATTCGGTAATTCTAGTTTTATTGCAGTTTAGTCCAATTTTCTTGACATAGGTGTAAACCTTATTTATCAATAATTTCCTGGAATCTATCATAACCTCTTTGTTAAAAAACAAAACAAAACAAAACAAAACAAACGCTTGCCTTTTTCTGTTCCTCCTGGAGTGAAATGGATTTAATGAAGAAGCTAGGCTCTTCCATTGTTATTTTATGTATTTCAAAGCTGAATCTCATTAGAATTCTTGGGTTCCAAGAAATTTCTTACACTTTCCTTGCTGCATCATATTAAAATAAGGCATATAATATATCCTCCGGAGAAACTCTCACACGTCTCTTGTTAAAAAAGGGGATCTGGATTGGAGAAGCTCCTGTAAGGAACGTATATTTTCTCTGAAACTTCATTTTATTCCTTAACCATATCTTAAACCATTAACTTTCTTATTAAACTTTCCCCTCCTTATATGTTTGGAGAAGGATGTTGGGTTTTTTTTGTCTCTTTTGCAAGCTTGCCTCAAATTCTATTTTATTATAAGCTGTTTGTTTTCAAATCATCATTTTATTTTTTTTTTTTTTGTTTGTTTTTTTCCCCCACACTTAGACAAGGTGGCACACTTTAACTGTCAACCTCCAATAACCTCCTTACCCTAGAATTTAAATGTCTCTTTTTCTGTTTCAAAATGTTATTAAAAGGTGATCTACATTTACTTTGAGTCTCTGCTGTGACTTTTTAAAATAGTCTCTACAGTACCTAATAGTTTTTACCCTTTTGGTGACCCTTCTTCATTTCTTTCTCATTTTTATATAACTCCTTTCTGTTATTAGTCACTATCTTAGTGGATATGTTGGTTTTGTTGCTTTGCAATGATGTTCGATCAAAGTATTTTGTGAGGTGTACTTTGTGAAGAAGTACTATTTTGAAGTGACTCGCTAATAACAATATGGTCACCAAATTTGTCCATAATTACTAGTCTTCTTACCCACGCATTATCTTCAGTTACCCTCAGAATGTACAATGCTCTCTGGCATATTCTCTGGAATCTGTTATGCTGATTATATCGTTGGACAGGTAAACAAATACATTTTTAGAACCTAATAAATTAACTACTTCCCTAAAGTAACTTCAGTATATGAATAATTTTAAATAAGTTTGAGGAGTCTTCAGTTAAACCATATTTGAAACAATCCATTCATGGCATGTGCTTGCCTGTGTAAGCAGTCCTAACATTATAGCAAAAGCCTTCCTTTAAAGAAAGAGTCCCATATCACTGTGAAACAAGCTGAAAGAACAAATTTCCAAATACTTCAAATTAAAAGCTTTTTCCTGGCTTACTCTATATAACTTATTGCAAGAAAACACATCAGTTTCAAGCCTTAAGTATGACACAGGGAAACAAAACAAAACCAAAACAAACAAAAAAGAGGGGGAAATTATTTAAGATTTACTATATTAAATATTTCATTAACTGAAGACATGAGGATGCAACTTGTATAACTTCTACGTAGCATAATTGCTGTAAGCCATTCATGAATGAGAAATTGTGTAGTCAATTTCTTCACAAAAGAAGGAATAAGGATTTAACTTTAAAGTTTCCTTCTCACTACAGAAAATCATGAGACTGTCAGAAGAACTATCATTTTGAGAAGTGCCTTCAAGATATAAGGGTCTTCATTTCTTCTGAGAGGATTTGCTTAGTCTCTAGACAGCTATGTCTTCAAACAGGCTCAGACTGGGGGTGCTCTACTGGAGTGATTGCAGAATGTATGAGGAGAAAGGAGTCCTGTGAAGAGTGTCTAATCCAGCTGCCCGGCTCAATGTGTGGTCAGATAGAGTTAGGTTGTCCAGAATATTGTTCAGTCAGCTTTGCATATCTCCAAAAAGGGAGATTCTACAACCTCTCTGTGCAAACTAATCACCTTCACATGAGAGAGACAGTAAGGGAGAGAGGTGGGAGAAAAAAAAAAAAAAAAAAAAAAAAAAAAAAAAGAAGTTTTATGTTTAAATGGAATTTTAAAGTATTTTTGTTTGTGCTCATTGCCTCGTTTATTCGTTAATAAGGATCTGTCTCTGTCTTCTCCACTCCCCTATCTATAGACATTGACACCATCCCCCCTAGCTTTCTCTTCTCCAGGATGAAGAGTCACAGTTCTCTTAGCATTTCTTCATACGTGAGGTGCTCCAGTCACTTAATCATATTAATGGTCCTTCACTGGACTCTCTCCATAGCTCCATATCTCTATCCAAGCATCATCTTTGTTTCTAAGGTCCAGCAGAGTATCTCCCCACATCAATTCCTTGATTACCCATGTTAGGAAGTTTTCATCAGTGAACTTTAGAAACCCCCTGGATTACTTGGGCATCGCTGCAGTGCCCTTCCAGCAGAATTGTTTAAGTACCCCACAAGGACTAGGGCCTGCAAACATGAGGCTCCTTGTCTAACCTTGGCAAAGCTCCATGTGTTGCCTCTGTTCATAAAAAGGGCAACTCCCCTCCTCCCCTGATCTGTTCTTTCTGAAGAGCCTGTGGCCCATCCACAGCAGCACTCCGGCCATGTGAGCTATCCCACCATGTCTCTGGAACTCAGTGAGATTGCAACCCTTGTTCTGCATTGTGTGTGCATTAGCATACAGGCACTTCAGAGAGACACCCAGTCATATTTATTTCCTAGAAAGGATATAAGAGCTTTTTCTATACCACTGTCCTGTGGACAGTTCCTGATTTATGTGCATACACTTGAGGTGATCCCACTTTGACCCTGGGCAAAAAATGTATGCTCAAATCTTCTTCACTTAAAACAGAAAAGACAATGCATGAATCTGTAAATTCAGAAGGTAAAAGAAAAAAGAATCTTGGGAAATCTCTGCAATATATATAAACATGGACAGAATGAAAGGAGGTATGCTCTCAATGAAACAAAACTGCAGAGTTACTCAGATATTTGAGAACCTGATTTTAACTCATTTTACTACAATGGTGTATAGTCCCAAGTTACTGTTTTGCTTCAACTAACAAAACAATTTAGAGAATAAGTTACACACCCTAAATTATTCCAGACTGATTTTCCATCAGTTTGTGTTATTTAATTTTCTATTAAAATGTCCGTAAGTTCATAGGATAATTCAGGTTAGGAGGGAACTGAGGAAGTCACAGCAGCCACCTTTAAACACCATGTTTCTGGAAGGTAGGAAAGGTATATTTTTACCATAAAGTTTGTTTCCATTCTCATTCTGAATTACTTCTATTCTTCTAGTGTTCCTACACAAAATCCTTCTACCTAAGCTTGATACAATCAAACAAGACTGATATTTTATTATGCAATTTTAGACAGTTATGTCACACGGAATAGCTACCTGTAATTAGGTAAAAATTCTGTGATCCTATAAATATCAGCATGGGCCCTCAGCCCATCTAATAGCCATGTCCAGACCCTGGGCCCACTTACCCAGTATGCACATCTCCTCCTCCTTGCCAGCTAGTCCAGTTTGAAATTTAATGGTGAATTGCACATACAGATGCACAGGATAAAGTCCAGTTGGGACAAATAAACAAAGCTATATTTTTCCAGTTGCTGGCATTTCACATACACACCTTGACCTTTCCTGTTGCTGACACAGACGTAAGGGCCCTGTGAATGTGGCCCCTTCTCAGATTTCTGGCATCCACACCTTTCTTCCACGTGGGTTCCTCCAGTTGCTGACATAGAGACCTACAAACCCATGGCTTTTTTCTCCAGTTGTTGGTACTTAGACATGGCAACACATACCATGAGTTCTTCTGGCACCTGGAGCTGACGCTTATGATCCTCCCCTAGTTGCTCACCCCCCAAGCCTCCATTGCATGTCCATCACTCTGCTTGCTGGCATCTAAACCCAAAGTCTCTTCTCCAGCTGCTGATACTTATGCGTTTCAATACATACATACATACATGCTGGTCCCTCTCTAATGGTCGACACTTAAATTTAGAAACCCTACGGACCATTGTCCCTCCTCCACATGTACCTCTCTTGCATGCTTGTCTTGCTAGCTCCTGCCATGCAGACCTACAGGCCTGATGGCGCATGCTCTCTACAGTTGTTGGCACCAAGACCCTGTGGGCAATTGCTCTTTCTCCAGTTGCCGACACTTAGATCTTGAAGCATTCACACACAGAAAGGAGAGAGAAATGTTGCACATAAAAAGTAAAAAAAAAAACGACAAAACATTTAGTAAGAAGATAAGATAGATTGCAATGAACAGGCATAGGGATGAGTTAGGCAAGTGTACTGACTGGTATTCTTTGTGCATGACAGGTCCCTTTTATTCATCCTACTTTCCATTTTCCTACAGCTGTTCCTCCCTGACTCACCCATTTTCCCCTTCCAGCCTTTCCCCTAAACTTCCTATAATAAGTTTTTCATGAGTCCACGGGCCCTTCCTCAAGTACGTCATAATACTCATGCTAATCGCGATTCACCCTTCTTACCATTTACAAAGTTCAAGTTGACCTTCTTTAAGGCTAGGCTATGCCTGAGTACTTTTGTTTATGGCCTATCCATCAATGGCTGAAGAGCTCAGGTCTTCATTATTGTCTCTGTCATCACCTGCTTGTTAGATTTGTATATATTCATGTTTAATTTTTCACTTTATTTTTTACTTGTTATTTCATTTATGCCGAGTAGACCTTAAACAGAGAACTTAATGAAACAGATGCTCTCATATTCCACATATCATACCGCAATTTCAGGCAAGTCTGGAGGGCCTGAACTGCCAGGCCTGTGGGCTCTTCATAATAGTGCAAAACCACGTTTGTCAGGCTACAGTTAACATTCTATCAGGGAGCTGCAGTAGCAGAGCTGCAGTAGCAGGGCTGCTTCTTAACAGCACGCAAGCCCAAAGCCAAGGGTGACCCCAGTGTGGTCAGTGTCCTCACTGATGGGGCACAGTCCTGCAGGGTCTGAGCACAGAAGACAGAGCCCAGGGCTGGTAACAGAGACTCTTGACAGCCTGAGAATGGCAAGAAATGAGCCAAGGCCAGGATCTTTCCGAGAGGTCAGGAGCAAAAGGAGACAGGGCAAGAGACATGAGAGGAGTCAAGGCTGCAATGTGGGAGACCAAACCTGAGACAAGGTGCAACAGAGGTTCAAGGGACCCATCTAGGAGATAAGTGACCTGAAACACAGGACCAAGATACATACAGGAGGCACTTTCAGAGGCCAGGCTGTGCAAAGGCACTCCTACAGTCTAGCTCAGGGCAAGACTGAGTGCTCAGGCCTGAGTTTAAATGAGGCCCTGGGCTCTTTTGTGCGGGTGTGGGTCCCAGCTTAGGATGGTCGGAGTTACTGAAGTCTGTTAGTGCCCTCAAGGGCTGTGATACATTCTGTCTGAAATCACACCAGATCACTTATTCATAGTGAATACATGAATGCATGAAATATCTGATGGGTCAGCATTTAAATTAACTTTTTTACCAGGTGAGAGCGTAATCCAGTTTTATAAAATAAAAGTAGCTATTATTCACTTATGAAACTATTAATGGCGGCAAAAATACTTACACATATGAGTACACAAAACCAAGAAAAATCAGAAAATAATGCTTTTATAAATAACGTTCAATATATTGTACCATGTCCATAACTATAAATAGTAGTGTAGTGAAAATGTAGTGTACAGAACTTCAAATCTTATTAATAATGCATCAGCTTTCTTACCAATATGTCTAGAAGAACCGCAAATCAAACACTTTCTAAAAATGTTATGAGCTAAGAAATTGTGGAATTAAAAGTATGTGCTTTACACCACACTGTTTATTCACTTCCATCTTATTACACTCCGTCATAACTCTGTCCTTTATGGAGCAGTCCGGGAAGGGAAGGTGTTATTCACACTTGACTATCAAAAGTATAGTGCATTTCTCAGATGGAATACCCAGTAAATGTATGTATTATAGATGGTTGTGGCCATCTACAGCAATATTAATCAATGGGTGGGTGTCTCAAATCACATTAAGATCTCCAAAAAGCGGCATTTCTACTAACAGCAGTAAATGAATGAAAAAAAGTAATGAAAAATGCTTCTGTTCTGAAAAGCACTATTTATGTGGTTGCTGTAGTTCATCTGTAGGATCTTCCAGTCACCTAGCAACGTCCCTGCTGGAAGCTAAATGTGGCTGTAATGCTCATGTATATCTGCAAATGAAAGTGAAGAACTGTCTTTCCATTTTTTCCTCAATCTATGACTAGCGAGGTGGACATCAGTTTTCTGGGAAGGTATATTTTTTCTGATAATCACCTATTGTTATGTGCTGCTGACCAACATTAGATGATATTTTGGTTTGATGAGTTTCAATTATAGTTGCACCCTAAAATTAACTTACTTACTTACACAAAGAAGTGACACAAGTGAAACAGAGATGAGATAAAAACCCCCAAATACAAACCCAAGCAGATATGATAAAAAATGTGAAGTTTTCCAAGCTATCCTTATTTCTAAGGATCCTTATGTATTTATATGTTTATTTATTTAATTTATTGCTTCTCAAGTCCCATAAAGTGTAGTATAGTTTTTTTTAAGGAAAATTGTTAAAGTATCTTTGCTTACAAGATCATTAAACCCTGAAAAATTTAGTTGTTATGAGGATATGTACTTTTGATTTGTTCCTATAACTTTATCAAAAAGGAAGTGCTTGTGAACAATGTTTAAAAAAAAAAGGAAATAAGATTTCTTTTTTCTTTTTTTGGCTGTAAGAGCAGTAATACTGCTGATAGCTCAAAACTATGCTCCAGGAATCAGATCTATTACCATTTTTATAGCTATAGGACCTTATTAACAAATTAACTTATATGAAATTTTGAAAACTTCCTTTAATAAAAGGGTTATGTCATTTTTGAAAGAGGTAAAGATGAATCCAAATCTTTAATATTACACATCAACATAATTCTTTGTTGCATGGACCTGAATTCTTCAGAGTGTAGTTAGTCTTAAAATTAATCCATAATTAACAGAATTCTGCTTTATTATACAGACCATGACATTTACCAAGCATCAATACAAAAAGCTGATTATTATTATTATTATTATTATCATTATTATTATTATTATTATTATTATTCAGATATTATTAATCAGATGGTAGTAATAAAGCATAGCATCTTGTGTCTGCTTTAATAATAAAAGCATGCTTCTCAAAAACATCATCCAAATTCCTAGGACTTTGGTGGCTACTGCAATTTTATTTTGTATTTTTTTTTATTTTATTTTTTAGCATTCTAACAGATATTTTAGCTTTTTTTTTTCTGCAAAAAATTAATTTCCTCAAAGCAAGTAAAAATCTAGATTTATGATCTAGGAGACAAAAAACTGTAAATAAATAGGTTGTGAAAAATTTTACGAACAATTTTTTAACCAATGCTAAACTTGAAATTAAGTCTTCTCCAAACATTCCTCTTTTCAAAACGGAGTTAAAAATGCAGCAAGAAGTGATGCAGAAAGTGCTTACTATCAGTGCAAGGTACTGAATTTGGAGAGTTTGTTTTATTTTTTATTATAACTTTGTTCAGTTTACGAGTGTAGAAAATATTTAGCTTGAAAGTTGTTTGCTCTCTATTCAGGAAACCATCTGACACTAACTAACTGGAATCTATAACATTATTCACTTTAATGCATTCTCCTTTTAGTGTCAGCTTCTGAAAATTGCGTCTTCAGTTTAGCTTTAAAAGGCCTAGTTGCTCTGATTTAGGCTCGCAGAACCAAAATTTTTCCACATGTGAATTCCACGTGTGCTTATTTCAGGTATTTACAACATTAATGGATTTGCAGTTCTGAGATATATCTCTGCTCATACAACTGGCAGGACCCAACCGATTTTTTCAACAAAAATTTTGCACACAGTAGTAAAAGCCAAATGAAAATTTCTTTGTAAAGAAGTTGCAAGGTTCTCCAATAATATCAACAGGTTTTCTGCTTCAAACACCTGTGAGCATCAGTTACTGCACACAGTGGTGTTAGGTTTTCCAGTTTTCATTTAACTTTCCTATTTAAATTCTAATTAACTACATCATGTTGTTTTATGCTTTCATTCATGTTGCATTGTTTGAGCAATACATTTCCATGGGCATGATGAAACAAGGATTTAATATCTTTATGTTAAGAAAACTCTAAAAAATAATGCATTCTTCCTCTTCATCTTTGGAGATCTCATTTATCAGAGGGAAATGTCGGTTTAAATGGGAAAATCTCAGATAATGTCAAAAAAATGCTGAGGCAAATCTAAGATGACATTGAGTGGGTTTGAATATATTTATAACTCTTGTAACAAAAAAGTACTGTCAATTTTGTTACTTAAAATTTATGGACTCAATCCTACAAAATATATAGCTTTGAGCAGCACAATCCTTAGTTACAAAATGGGAAAAGTCACTCCCATAGCTCCTAAAGAAACTGCTGTTTGTGAGCAATATGCTGAACATGTACGATTCAGGTCCACTGCTTTTGCCATCTGCAGCTGTGCAGTTTGTAGCATTTATCACTGCATCTGGAAGAAAGGTGTCTGAGAACAAACAAACAAAAAAGAAATATCCCGAAATGAAAAAAGGTATTGTTACTCACAGATATCATAATGCTCATTGCTCAGCTGATGCTGGTTAAGGTAGAATTCTTCTCCTCAAAGTAAGACATCATCCCTTCTTTCATTGCCAAGATTATTTTCAAAGAAGGCTAAATTGATTGTCTGATTGGTTTATTCTTTCTCCACACCCTGACAGCAAAATAAATGATCAATAATTAATATTGAACACCCTTAGCAGGTTATACTGATATTGAATATGGACATAATCAGACTTTTCTTGCCTATGCATAGTCTAGTTTAATCTATGTACTTTGAGACAAAAGGGTTCACACACATACAGAGCATATATAGAACATATAGATATGTGTATATATACTCAAAGACAGAGAGACTTTAGAAGTATAAATTCCAGAAGAATATTCCAGGAGCACTCTGCTGATTAACAATATTCTGCATATTTGCAAAACTGCTGGCATGCCTACTGAGGTAGTGTGAACATTAAGAGTGAATCAAACGTTACTACGCCCAACAATCTCTCAGGTGCAACAGTTCACAAAAGTGTTTCACACACATGCATTCATTATTAGGGAAATATAACTGATTTTACTAAGAAATAAAGGCATACCATATTTTCTCCATTTTTTAAAATGAGCTCTTTTAAAATGTTTTTCTTCATATTTGAACTATTAATCTTAAAAATCCCATCAGAAAATCAAATACGGATGAATAAACTCAAAAACTATTCAGGGCTGACTAGTGCAAATATTAAAATACTAATGTAATTTTTAAAAAGTTATGTATATTTGCAGTAAAATCCAAATATTTTTTTTTAAGGGAGCTGGGCTACTTTCCCTTTCTAAGGCATTAATATTAAAAAAGGTGAATAAATCATCTACAGATGATGTAAGCCTGGGATAAAGGCACCCTTATATATTAGTAACGTATGGTGTGTGTTAATACAATGTTAATATAATTCCTATATTACTAGGGACAGATTAATATATATTTAGTAAGTGTAAGGAACTAGTCATCATCTGATAGGTTAGATAGAAGTATATCTGCTGAGGGCCTGAATTTGCAAGAGCTGCAGCCAGAACTCTATAGGTGCACTACTGTCACTGATCCATGTTTACCATGACAGAATAAAGAGAACATAAAGAAAGGTACAGTTGGGCATTTACTTGAAAACAGTGGAAACTTTGCAGCATTCAACATATTGTACATTACATTTTGAGTTTACCAGAAGTGTGTTGTGACATTTCTACTACCTTGCTATTTTTATTGTTCAGCTTTTGTATGCTTACAGCACCATGATTTATTATCTGCTACCAGTTGTTCTGCAAAGTAAATCTCAATCCATCTAATTTTCTTCATTATCTCTTCCCCTTGCTTCTCTTCTTCACTCTGAATCTCCCTCACTAACCTTTCCTTTTAATTTTTGTTTCCTCTTTAAGCATTGTATGCAAAATGTGTCCTCTACAGTTTTAAGAGTAAAATCCCCAGGTGTTCACCTTTCCATTGTTCAATAAAACTCCACTTGCAAAAAGTGTAACTATCTCAGCATGTTATTAGTCAGTGTTGAGAAAAAGTGCAGTGCTAAATTGAGTCATTAAAATGCTTAGTGACAACAAGGAGTGCTTGAGGAAGCTGGAGTTTCCTATTTGCTAGCCTAATAGCTACGTTAGGGCCATCTTTCTTTTGTGGAGAAGACAAAAAGAAGATATTCAGTATTTGCCAATTTTCATTCTCCCCTATTGCACTGCTTGTGCCCTGATTTTATTCTCCTTCTACAGCTTTGTACCCACTGCTGGAAAACTGACGAGTCTGGTTCACGTTCCTGTAAGTCAATGGGAGTTTTAACATCAGCTTCAACAAGGAAGTGGTTCTCTACCCATAAAGTGTCCTTTATCTCAATGAGTGTTAAGTGCATCAAGCCTATGTCTGCTTGACCAGTGCCCTGTTACAAAGGGATAACTTAGGTGGATCTAAATAAGCTAGTCTGGGTACCATCAGAAGAAATTAATGTGTTAGCACAGCAGTCAACACAGGCTTAATTGACCCTGATGAGAAAAGGGATGTTTTATCTTGAGCCACGTAGGGTGCTTGTTCAGCTGCGCTGCTTCCAGCAATATAGTCAGCTCCTTCAGAGCTGTGTCCTGTGTTATGATATCACACCACACCATCTATATACTTGGTATTCGTGAAACTAACAGCACTCTTGTTGTATTTCAGGTGGTGCATCAGTTCCAATAGAATATTTTACAGTCATCTACTGAATGTATTTGGTTTTGGTTTTAATTTTTGAGGGGATGGTGTTCATATGTAAACATCACATGCAGTGAATTACTCTTTTGGTGAAACTTAAAATATAAGAAACAACTTAATGGACACATGAGCCTTGTGCTTGTTTCCTCCCAATAATATAAAGCTTAAAGCGATTAAAGGAATTTCAGATTAAATTTAATTCCCAAGTCTTCAAACAATTCTCTGAAAGTTGTTTGTTAAACAGAAGGATCAATCAGATACATGAAGTATGGAAGGTGTATGTAGGGGAAGACAATGAAATTGAAAATATTAAAAAATCAAGCATTTTTTTAACATAAACCTCTAATTTATGTACTGAAATAAACATGGAGTATATGTTTGTGCAAGTCTAAGAATTAAGAAAAAAAAAAAAAAAAGTGAAAATTACGGTCACCAAATGTCCCAATTGCTAATTTTGACCTCATGTCTGTATCTCTCACTGGACACACATTTTAACCTTCCTGTCAAATAATTTAGTTCAATTTACACCAAACTAACTGACAGAATAAATTATACAATATAACCTTAAGCAAGGAATTGTTAAGAGAGTTGGTATGTCCTGTCATTAAGCATCTGCTATTAGGAGTGCTACTACAGGTTGAGCTAGAATATCCAGACTGGACAAAAAGAAGTGACTGATAATAGTTCCATCTGTCATGAAATGAGGGGAAAATTTCCCACATTAAAGGAATCACATTAATAGCATAAATATATTTATTTGTTCATCTCTGAAGGTTTAGAGAGTAAATTGGACTGTAGACAACTTCTTTTGATGAATGATGATCATCAAAGTTAAATTCTTGATCTTGTGCTTATTGGAGTCTAACCTCAGATTGTACATACAGCACCATTTTAAAGACTATCTCTTCTGGCTCATGTTCTGCAGTGTGTAACCAAAGGGTGTTTTTTGCATAATGACCACTCTTTCTGCTGAGTTATGCAGGTTTTCTTTTGTAGTTTTACTAAAATTATGCTTTCTTTTTTTTTAGGGAAATGGTATGGAGAGCACTGACACACTTATCCTTTGCACTTTTTTGAAACATTGATGATTAAATGCTTAGCTTGGTTTAAATGTCATATAACTGTCAAACTAGACCTTCTCATTAGCCTTTTCTAGGCTTAGATCAAAGACCCTAAAACTCAGAAGAGAAACCACAAGGTCAATGTCACTCAAGAATCAAATAGTTTTTTCAGCATGGTTTTTTTTCAGAAGGGTGAGATTTTCTCGTACACAGGATTTTTTTTTTTTTTTTTTTTTTTTTTTTTTTTTTTTCATATTATTGAT
>VXBH01003720.1:0-100151 GCA_013400035.1 Rynchops niger
AAGTAGAAATCTACGTTTAAAATTAATATCCAATATTCCCAATGTCATATGATTCAAACAGCTTGGGTAAAATACTATACATTGTAGGAGACTTCATATGCAAATACTTATGAAGCCTCAACAGAAATTAAAATTCTGTTCTTGAGCTGTTCTCCTCATAAAGGTCACCTGTATAATAAAGATATCACTAATTTCTAGGTTTTGGGAAGATAACGGTCTGCAATGTAGCTTTTGCCCCAGCTCTCATGGAACTGAGTCCATTTGTTTGTTAAAAAATAGCTTCTTCAGGGTAAGTAGAAAGCACAATTTGGAGACAGTGCTGCTTCTCCATTATAAGGAGGCCGGGGCCCAACCACCCAGTCTGGGAGTGTGAAATGCTTTCGAATCTGGGGCACAAGAATTAAGATTTGCCATTTTACTAATCACTCTGAAAAAAAAAAAAAAAAAAAAAAAAAAAGACAAAAAAATATGCTGGCAGNAAAAAAAAAAAAAAGCCATAAAAATCTGCTTGCAGAGACCTCACAGGAGGAGGGCGTTAACGGTGTTCTGAAATATGAACAGGACGACGGCACCCACAGCAATGCATTTGAGGAACAAACCTTGTCACAGTTCATGCTTGCAAAGCACCCTTACCGTTTTGTGGCAAAATGACAGGAGGAAATGGCTTCAAGTTGCTCCAGGGGAGGATTAGATCAGATATTAGGAAAAAATGCTTCACCAAAACGGTTGCCAAGCATTGGAACTGGCTCCCCAGGGAAGCGGACGAGTCACCATCCCCGGAGGTATTTAAAGGATATGTAGACACGGCGCTTAGGGACTTGGTTCAGTGGTGGACTTGTTACTGTTAGGTTAACGGTGGGACTCGATGATTTTAAGGGCCTTTTCCAACCCAAACATATTCTATGATTCTGTGACCAGAAGGTGGCAGCAGATCAACACCGACACTCTCCAGGATCCCTCCGTTTCCTTTACGAGATTCCGGTTGTTCTGCTGTCCCCCAAAGGCCAACTAATTAAGAATTGCTAAGTATAGGATGCGTTTTTAAGTTTAAAATCCTGCTGGTTTAATTGTTGTGTCACAAAACGTGTATTTTCTATTAAATACGACTTTTCAAGTATGTTGATTGCAGGTCCTCTGTATGTGAGCTTTCTATAGTCAACATCCAAAGCAATGAAAAGCTATCCACATGTAGCATATGTATTTTTCCGAGGCAAATACTGCATTAAACTGCAGATCATTGTAACAGTAATGAATGAATGACATCTGAATGGAAATATGTATGAAGAGGCATTTGAATAAAGAACGGAAAAAGAGATAAAGACATGGCATGCCTGAATTGGTGCAGAAAGTTGTCATTCAAATAACCAGAGACCAAGGACTGCAGCAATTTAAAGACATAAAGATAAGGTGACAAAGAGCTGAAAATTAGGCTTGCAGCCATAAAATACTCAAGTAAGAAAATAAAGAACACTAAGACTCAGCAATTTTTCCTCACACTCGCAAAGGGCAAGAGAGGATAGTTAGAAAAAAGATCCCAGTAAATATCTACTCATGGAAGATGCAAAAGATACAACAAAAATTCAGTGAATAATAATTAATAATGACTGGCCATCAAGAAGACCCTCGAGACACATGATGAGAATTCAGCAGTTGCTGACAGCACTCCTCTGTGGCACTATTATTCCTTCCTACATTACTTGGAAAAACATGTATTGGCACTTGTGTATATGAGAGAAGAAGTGAAATCCTTGGCAGAGGGAGCATGAGTGAAATCAGTTTTGCTTAAAATAAAAATCACCTTCCCCTTCCAGAAGGATTCACGTTGGCCTTCCTACAAAAACTATTGTAGATAACATAGTTGGTTTGTTTTTTTTTTTCCACATGTAGGAATCCAGGAACAAAGCACAAAAATTTAAAGCACAAATTTTACCCCATAAGTTTCTCCCATTTTCTTTGTTTTTTCCACTTTATGCTACACACTACAAGGACTTCCATTTTAAAAAACTACTCGCCAATATGCGCGTTTATAAATTAAAATGGATTTTGCCTGGAAGACAACTGAGTATAACCTAATGCTTCCATCTTCACTCTCTTTATTTTACCTGTTCTTTATGTCTTTATGCCTCAGTGCCCAAAATTCCAGGCACCAGAAAGGTTCAAAAAGATATGAAGTCAAGGAAAACCAAATGTAAATAACAGGAAAAAATCTCCTAAAAGAGAAGGTTTACTTAACTATGCAATCATCTTCTGCGTGAAAATAGTGCAAGACCCATCTTAATGGCATTGCAAAGTGTTGAATAGTCTAGTAGAATAAATTCCCTGGTCTAGTCCAGCTGTGAGGGAAGAAAGGGAAGGACACCAGATAATATGGTGCGTTTTGTTGTTAGTTTCTATTATTTTTTCTGTCTGAGAGAAAATATGGCCTTAAGACTGTGTGTTGCCTTCCTCCTACATAGAGCTATGTATGATATGTCTAATAGTTCAGTGGACAAGGTGTAGATCCTGCGATGGGATCATGGTATCATCCCACCAAAATACCAAGTCACCTGGAACTGGTTGTTACATTTAAGTTTTTCCACCCCTGGAAACAGTTAAAAACTGGGATTATTTGACCAATACTGTTTTTTATCTTGTTTTATTTAAAATCACGATTTCAAATAATTCTGGCTTGTATAAAACATGCACTATCATGCACATATAGGTACATATGTGGCTTTTTTTATTTTTTTCAGATGAAAATGAAAAGAGCAACTTCAAAGTCCAGAATCAGTCTGTGAAATTCAAGGGCAATGTGTCTTGGTCACCTTTCCAAATTACTCAACCCACAGTAATACTGCAAGACAGGCCCATTTGATTTGTCTGCGGGACCCAAGTGCCCCTGATACTCCTTCCAGTTCAGCTCAGACTGCAAACCCAACCTACATCTTTGGCAGCACGCAGTGTTTGACTACCAAGAGAGGCCTGGAGCAATCCAGGGCAGGACAAGCCCAGCTCTGCCTCAACACCTCCTGAGAACAGCTGCTTCAGATGGGGGCAGCACATGCATTTCCCCGTAAAAGATTTTCACAATTACATTCAGAAAGCTAGACGCCAAGGGCAGGAGTTTCTGGAATACTCAAATGACTGAGAAGCACAGCAACAATTTCAAAGAAATCCATGTCACTTACAAAATTCCTTGCTAAAAGTCTGCCAGAATCTTAAAACCGAGATGGTTGCTAGATAATTGCCATATATGCTTATTTATCTCTTTAAATGAATGGTCAGATTTTCAAATAGGAAGAATACCCAGAGCCTGGGAAAGTTGGAAAACAGTAGTTTCCTTTTGTCTTAGGGGTAGGGGAGGAAGGGAGAAAGTCAATAAAGGTAGACAAAAGTCATATTAATGAACTTTTCCATCCACTTAGCATGAGGACAGCAACTCCAGTTAGTCTGATCTCAAAAAGTGCCTTGCACATGCTGCTCCCGCAAGTCAGGTTATTGTTCTTGCAGTGACTTGTTCCTGGGATAAAAACATGCAGTTTCTGTTGTCAGGATACTCTTTTGATTGCAAAGGATGAGCAAAGGAAAAAAGACGTTTATTAGCCAATTTTTCTAGTTGTAGCAGACAAACAGTCCCTCATCTCTTCAACTTTGTTATGTCCTTCCTCCTCCAGTCAGATTTTGCCATTGTTTCGGAAACTGATGCCAATTTGTGCTATTGGCCAAGAGGACATCTGAAACGTCTTCCATTGAAATTTTTTAAAAAACAGTGGTCTTCGAATTAATCTCGCGTGGTCCAGAGTAGCTCCAAGGAAACAGAAAGGTTTTTGAGCCTCTATTTCTGCTATGTCCTTCACTTCCATGCATAAACAGATGATTTTCCTTAAAACTAGCTAGTGTCAGCATGGTGTTTAAATGCGCAAAAAGTTAGGGTGTGCTGGATAAGTGTTGCTGATGAGCATGGCTCACAGAAATACCAGCCTGCATCTAACACTGCCTGAACTAGTTTGACTGCAGAATGCCTTCAGAAGAGCAGCCCGTAATCATCAGGCTTGAGAATCTAGAAGCTAACTGAAATGCAAATTTTTCTTACATCTTAGCTCCCAACTTCAAATCATGTTGTGATTCAGTTCTGTCAGTCATTTAGGGAGGGGATAATATCACTAGGATCAAAATATACTAGCACAAGAAGTATCACATTTACGATCATGGTACAGACACCCTGTTGTTCCATTTTCTGGATTTCGGCAATTATTCAGACTCAAAGACCGGATGACTGGAAGTCCAGTCCATATGATTCTATGATTCTATGTCTCCATGACTCTGTCAAAAAAGGAGATTACTATTTATTTTAAATTTAATACAGTGCACGCTTTCAGAAGGATTAAAAGCACATGAAATGACAAAACTACTGGACCCACATTTTACCCCCTGCAGATCACACTAATCCAGAGCCAGTAGCTGAATCCTGGAGCTCCTAAACTTGAGAATCACATATTTCCAGCTGCACTTCTCCTGCCATGTAAACACAAATGCAGATCAGACTACAAGCTCTGGAGAGTAAGTGTCATTCAAGCTTCAATCTGCATCCTTCCAAAGGGCAAGCAGCAGAGCAGTGGAACAGCCGTCTTTGTTGGATTCTAGTGCTTTACTGCAGTGACAAAGGCAACTCATAGAATCATAGAATAGTTTGGGTTGGAAGGAACCTTAAAAGGTCATCTAGCCCAACCTCCCCTGCAACGAGCAATCTTCAGTCTTCAACTAGCACCTTGCAATCTTCAGCTAGATCAGAATTCTCAGAGCCCCGTCCAACCTGAACTTGAATGTTTCCAGGGACAGAACATCTACCACTTCTTTGGGCAACCTGTTCCCATGTTTCACCACCCTCATTGTAAAAAATGTCTTCCTTCTATTTAGTCTAAATCTACTGTCTCTTAGTTTAAAACCATTAGCCCTTGCCCTATCGCAACAGCCTTGCTAAAAAGCTTGTCCCTGTCTTTCTTATAAGCCTCCTTTAAGTGCTGAAAGGCCACAATAAGGTCTCCCCGGAGCCTTCTCTTCTCCAGGCTGAACAACAACTCTCTCACCCTTTCTTCATAGGAGAGGTACTCCAGCCCTCTAATCATTTTTGTGGCCCTCCTCTGGACCTGCTCCAACAGGTCCGTGTCTTTCCTGTGCTGAGGGCTCCAGAGCTGGACACAGTACTCCAGGTGGGGTCTCACCAGAGTGGAGCAGAGGGGAAGAATCACATGCCTCAACCTGCTGGCCATGATTCTTTTAATGCAGCCCGGGGTACAGTTAGCTTTCTGGGCTGCAAGTGCACATTGTCAGCTCATGTCCAGCTTTTCATCCACCAACATCCCCAAGTCATTCTTGGCAGGGCTGCTCTCAATCTTACTATCCCCCAGCCTGTATTGATACTGGAGGTTGCTCCGACCCACACGCAGGACCTTGCAGTTGGCCTTTTTGAACCTCATAGGTTGACCTGGGCCCACTTCTCAAGTTTGTCAAAGTCCCTGTGTATGACTCAGATGATTGCTGTTGCACATTTCAAAGCAATCAAGTATGCCCAATGCAGAAAAATCCAAACCTGTTAGTGCCACAGGTGTTGAAATGTATAGAGCAGATCTACAACAAGCAGAAGTAGACAGCATATAGAGCAGATCTCTTTCATTTATTTATAGAATGCTAACAGTTTTATATGACTGGCTATTTTAATTATAATTCAAAACAGGAGACAGAATTACAAACCCGACACCAGATCAATGAGCTGCGTGTTTGAAAAGCATAGTTCCTTTCCACCAACATCACAGCACTCAGCACGTGGCCTATACCCCTGCTGCAGTTACTCTCTCGTTCACAGATCCTTACATAAGGATCCTTCCCTGCATAAACACGAAACACCAAAAAATGTTGCTTGCTTTTTCATCCAACACTTTATGCAAGAGCAAACTTTAAAAATATGGCCAGCAGACCACAATGTCCTACGGCGTAAGAAAATAACGAGTAGAGACACAGTTACATGAAAGTGTGGAAGAAGGAAAATAAAATGTGATGTTGAGGAGTCCTCATCACGCACTAGAGCTCTGTATGAAAAAACAGATCAAAGTGCATCCCAGTAAACTTTACCACTCAAGCATCATTATTAGATAAAAAGAGTGATTTTTCACTCTGTAAAGTTTTAATGCTGAGTGTTGGTCTTCTTTTCTGCTCAGGGAAACACCTACAAGGCAACTCCCCAACCTACTAAGAAGCATTGGGCTCAGACTACTTGGAGATTGCCCTGCTGACGTTTGCTTGTGTGTCTCAGAGGACAATGCAACAGTTCGGCAGTAATGCAGAGCATTAAGTGCTGTCTGGTACAGCTTATTTTCTGAATACAAATTCAGCGGAAACAATTTCCCGTGTTCCTCATACCTTTCAATTCCATTTGAGAGAGACACTAAGGCAATTACTTTTGATTCTATTTAAAGCCTAGCTGGTCTAAAGCTGCAGGTGAAAAAAGAGCTCAACCAATGCCACGTGTTGAAAAGAGGTTCAGTGACTTGGTGTATAAACATCAGAGCTCAGCTAACCAACATGCAACTTCTCCTTCTCCAGCAAGAGGAAGCGATCAAACTCTAGAATACAGCTTGGTATCATCAAGTTCCTTGGAAACCATCTTTGCAGCATCTTTTTGCTGCATGTGAAATGAATTACAGATGCAGCTTTTACCCAAAACGCACTCCCTGAGACATCTGTTGCCCCATACCTGCTCCAGCCTGCTGACAGGTGATGTGCCTAGGGTCATCCTGCCAATGTGCCGCTGGTCCCTCTCCTCTGTCTCCTCAGTACACTTCCCTGTCCCTCTCCTTATAAGCCGTTGCCTGCAGCATTTGTCAGTATTTGACCTGCTCTATTTGACGCAGGAACATCTATCCAGTGACAGTTTTGCATTTAGTTTCCTTTTGGTTACTGATTGCTTGTCAGTGCACCTCGCACCACACCCATGGCCACCACTCCCGATTCCTGGCAGTCCCAGGATAGCTGGGGACGTCATTTGAAGAGCTGTGCGTGATTGCTCCTTAATTACTGGGTAATCATCCACAGCTTATGAAAACTGTAATCATTGTTTATAATGATGCTATTCCTGCACATCTTGTAAGGGTGGTTTGGCACTGTTGTCCAAGAGACCCAGGGGAAGATCCTATGGCTGCAGCATCATTTCCGTACCACTTCTGCTTTGGACTGTGGTTGGAGGGCCTCATTCCCCTCTGTACAGGAGAGTCTTGAGCTATGTGTCAGGACTTGTTCTTGTGTTCCCTCAGGAACTGCTGTCCTTATTTCCTCCTATGCAGCCTGAACAAGAGTAAGAAGGCTGAAACACAACAGGGTAATCCAGGATTATAATGACTATACATCTGGAGTTCACAGTAGCATGAGGAAACCACGTAGCCACTGACTGGTGTCACTGCAGTGACAAAGGTTTATTCTTTCAGTTTCAGGATGTCCTTTTACTGTCTGATTGTTGCCAGAGAGGCTCTGAATTCAGTAGTCTCCATATCCACAGCAGCACCAGTCCCCAAGCAAACTAATTGTAGACTGGAAGGTGACACAGCCTAGTTCTAGGGATCTTCAGATTTTGCTTCAGTTGTTGGTGGCCTAGAGCATTTTATGGCCCAGCACTGATCAAACTGTATTCACTGCTTCAAAAGACAGATGATTCATTCCTATCAGATTCGGGCAAACCGAAAATTAGAGCAATCACTAACCTAACAAAGTGAAGGATTTGGGTGTTGTTTATACAATTAAAAGCACTTCCACTGAAAATAAAGATGCATACAATAAAATGCAGGCTTGGGCCACACCTAGACTTATTCTCTTATTCTATCTATTGCTGCAAATGTCTTTCTGAGGTGTTTCTCAGGTACACAAAAGCAAATCTCCTACTTAGTGGTAAGCTGCCTCTACAGACGTGGCTGTCAGCCTAAGGCCTCCTTATAGAATCATAGAATGGTTAGAGCTGGAAGGGACCTTAAAGAGTTCCAACCCCCCACTGTGGGCAGGAATGGCCGGGACACCTCCCACTAGAGCAGGTTGCTTAAAGCCCCATCCAACCTGGCCTTGGACATTTCCGGGGCTGAGGTATATATTCAGTTATGCAGTTACACATGAGGCTCTCTAGGAACACTGAATTCAAGTTATATTTCAAAGCAGTTCTTTGCTAATTTAAAGAACTTTTTTTTCCTTTTTTTTGCATTATGGCCTTATTTTTAGCAACTCAGCAGCTAGGAGAGCTAATAAACTCCTAAGATTTCTAGTAGTGAATATAGAGAGATTGGGACGCTAGTGCTTTTGCTGATCTTCCGTTGCTCTTAGGAAAGGACTTGAATTATAAGTTCACACAGAAATAGTTTACAAATAATATAACATGCTTTTAAGCTCTGTTCATGTCTTCAACATCCTTCAAGATGTACACAGAGCACTCCCATGAACACAAACGGCATCAACAGCGTCCCTCCCTTTTTTCCTCCTTGGCTGAGCAGGATAGAGGTCCACTAATGTGAAATATATGTGCACTGTATTTGTACAATGTGGATCCCATCATCAGCTGGGCTCTTGCAAACCAAAATATCATCAGGTCAGGTAAAACAGATAGACAATGCTTTCTATGGCTTGAATGTGCTATAGATAAAATTCCAAAATTACCTTTAGGACTTAAAATTCACTTTTAATCCAGTTCTGGCCTTTGGTTGCAGATCTCGCCAGCTGAAAGTAGCTTCTTGTTCTTGTAAGAGGGAAAACATCCAGTTCCCAGTATCAGATGAGTGTCAGTGTTGGGTTGCTCTTGTTACCTAGTCAAGGGAGCTACTCATAAAGTTCTGCTCTGCTGTCATGAATCTGCTGCGGTGCAGCCCAGTGCTCCTCTAACACCAGATCCCAACTACAAGCTAACTGAGAAGGAACATTCTGGTAATTAAAGCAAGGAAATAGGATTCTGCTTTACACTTTATATTTGACACATTTTGATCAAGATCTAGACTCTTGACTGCACTTTATTTCACTTTTCCAGTGCATAGGGTGAATTTTTTCTTTGAGACAACAAAATTAGGATGACCCATATTGTACTTTGGAACTTCCATGTCTTACCTAAGCCTTTCCCACTGAGGTCATTGTTGGTTAGTCACTAGCCCACAAGCAGACTGCAGAGCTCAAATTGCTCAGTATGAACTGCAGGTTTTCAGGTTAGTAACAAGAAAGAGTGACTCCACTGAGAGATGTAAATATATTCCTCTGATTGCTGCAGAGAAAACTAACCTTCCTGAATATCAAATATCATGCTCCCATATTCCCTGCTGTAACCAAAGAACGTTCAAAAGGAGACAACAGAGACAGTATCTCTATTGCTAAATGCATCCTCTTTAAGGAGGGATCTCTGATGGGAGCCACATGCTCTATCAGTGCAGTTAATACCCAGAGGTGAGGTGTTAGCTGAAGGGGCAAGGGATGACCATGTGGCAGTGGTGCTGCATGAAGGTACACAGGGGTGGAAAGGTCGTAAAACCCTCCCAGGGTTTTATAGCACCTAAGGTGTTTCTCCTGGAAAACGCAAATTCTTCACGGGAATGAGCTGTGTGGTCATCCCACTTGTTGGCAAAAGTGACACGGACAGACAAAGTGATTTGAGCTGCAGAGTCTTTGGTCCCTACAAGAATGACTGGCTCTTTAGGCCAAATGGGGAGGTTGCAAAAGCCTTTTTTTTGGCTGCCTGAAGAGTCACTCTTCCAGGCTTCTCCAGCTTCCTGTTGCTTACAGATTAGCTCCCTGAGTGCTGCCCCTTGCAAAATTACAGTGGGTACCACAGCGGGTGCATGTGGCTCAGAAGTTTTTTTCATATCACCAAGAATAAGTTTCAGCAGCCCGTAAGTCTTTGTTAGACAAAATAACACACCCGAAAAACATCTTGTACTAAGTGGAAGTCTTGGAGTTGCAAGGCATCTGATGGAGCCATTACTCATGCATTGCTCAAAAGACTGGGAAATCCAGGCCTTAAAGTGCAAAAAGGGATGACATCACTTTATATGGTATCTCTTATGTCTCTAAACTACTGATACTCCTGAGTCACTGGCAACCCATACAACCATATTAACTAGTTCTCAGATTATCCATGAGATCGTCTAGTCTTTGTAGTGTTTTCAATTAGAAGTTTCATGATCAAGATGCATTGTTACCTGCATGTGGTAGTCCACTTGTCTTTACGATTGTTTGGTAGTGGTTCACTGGACTATGCAACTGGGGAGCTGTTGTTCTTAGGCATCTCTTCCAACTCGATTCTAGCTGATGCTATAGTGAGCAGTGGGAATCTTTCCTCGCTCATGGACCAACTATAACTTCAATCTTTGCGCACCTTGTGAAATGGAACATATCTCTATTGGCAGGGATCATCCCAGAGCAGGAAAAGCAACAATGGTTTTAGGTCTCAAGCCTAGTTTTCCTGTGTTTGTAAAATATACCATTGACTTACAGAGTCTGGATTTTTCCAAGAAGGCAAAATAAAGGGGATCCCATGAAGTGGGAGTTTGCTGAGTGGGCTAGTGTAGGGGCTGGTGTAATGTTCTCTTTTTTTAAAAAAAAAAACAGTATGAAACCCAAATGAACTCCTTTAACCATTGGGACTGGGAAGTTATTTAGAATCTGAATCTGGAGGGAACTGATTATGATTCATTTTATTTGTAATAGAATCCAAAATCAGAGATGTTGACATTTCAAACAGGAAGCTCTCAAATCTGTTTATTTATTTTAATTCAATCGCTGTTTGCCTTTTTTAAAGCCCCGTGCATCCGTCTGCCTATCTCCACCTAAAGTAGCAGAACAGTATGAGTAAGGGAACAAGGAAAATAATGAAGACAGAAGTTTTCTGCTGAAGAGAAAATTACTTTTACCCTTTAAAAGGCTCTCTCACACAAGTTTTCGTCCCTTGTAATCAAGTAAAATACATGTTTGTGGTCCCTTAAGACAAAGGTCTGTAATAACCAAATCTTAAATTAAATCAGTATGTCATTGGTTCCAGAATTTAAGCTAATTCAGAATGGCAGCAATATAGTTACTGCATCAGAATCACATTGTCCACAGATTGTTGGGCATTTTATTTGTTGACAAATTAAATTTTTATATCAAATGGGTAATTTAAATACAGTATATTTAATACTTATTAGATCAACTAAAACAATAGGGAATGGTAGTTAATTTTTTTACTGCTCTTCTTGACCTTATCTTCTGTCCTCATGATGTGTCCCTGTAGTTTCTCTGACAGGCTTCCAATTCCTGTTGTTTTTGAAGAAAGACTGATTACTAGTTTTGTTTACCTTTGTTAGTCTTTTTAGAATATTTTTTTGGTCTGCCTTGCTATGTTTACGTCGTCCTATTTTCATCATTTAGTCACAGCAGGGGTTTTTCAAGGATGTCTATTCTTGATGAAGAAAAATGGATGATATTTCAAGTGTCTCATGCCATATGAGGTTATAATACTGAATTTTTCATAGGCAGGGCTAATATATATTCCAGAATGATGATGTTGACAGCATACCAGTTAGTTTACTATCAGTCTATCTGTAACAAAGATCTTGCAACGACTGAACAGTGTGCTGTTTACTCTTCTCCGCATTAGTGTTACAATGCTTATTACCTGATCTTTATTATTACAGAAAATGAGCAATATCAGAAAAATATTCCATTCAACCTGACATGATACAACATGCTCTACTAACCACACTATGAGCTGCCTGTTGCCAGCAAACATTCTGAGAAATACCATCACTTGCAAACCTAAAAGCTTGCAGATGGGGATATGCCTTGGAAGAGTGGAAGGCTGTGGAGGCAAATTCATCCAAAGTATCCAAACTCTGAGACATACACAATACTATTCAGACATATGTTAGCTTCTTAAAACAAAACGTTTTGTCAGAGTGGGTTTCATAAATGTGTTGTGGAGAAGCATTTCTCAGATTATGATAGAATTTCCTGAGAAGATCACAGGCTAGCAAATAGCCTGGGACTATTGATGAGGGCATTTGTGTAAGTGAAATGGAAGGTGAGGCTCTGGCTCCACATCTACCTGTTTTAGAGAAAGAAATTGGACAATAAAACAGGTATTATAGTGTGGGGTGGAGTGTTTGTGCTTCATCTCAAGTCATGACTTAGAATGTACTCTCAGTCCTTAAGTGTTATGCAAATGTAAAGTGGAGCCATAGAAGAGAAACAAATAATTATGTCTTACTCATTGTTCTGGAAAATCCAAGGCTTCACTGCTGAAAGCTGTTCATATTTCCACTGAACTTCCTGCTATTTCCCTGACACAAAGGAAAACAGGCATGACTTAGATCTGTATTGATGGAGAATTTGAGTGCCTGAACTACACTTTCAGACTATGCAGTGTTCTGCGTTGCAAACAGATATTCCTTGATGTTCTTATTTTCTAATTTGTGACTGTATCTGGTGTCTAGATTCTGCACCTGCAGCTATACTGGACATTTTGGGACAGAGTTGGGACATCTGAGATGCTCTACACAAGCTAGCTGGGGTATCAGAGATGTGCTAGTCACAACCTCATAGAATTCTCTGTTGTGCGTGCAGTGTACCTGCAAAACACTGAACTTAACTGCTCCCAGAAAGTGAGTGGGATGAGTGTTACTTGGAAGACTCTACAGTGCCCTGTCATGTATGTGTGTCCAGTGTAAAAAGAAGTAGAGGACGGGTGCATCTGATGAGATAAAATGGATTGGCAAATTCAGCTTTATTGGAAAGAAAACCGACTTGTAAAAAGCATGTGTTTCCAAAGCAACTGTAAACAATCATCCCCTCTGACTCATCTAGAGAAAGAGTGAAGGAAAAAAAATGGTATGTGTATATAAAGTTTCTTCTTAAGAGAGTGCAAATGCAGTAACTTTCTGAAGTCATGACTGAATGAGCTGAAGACATGTTGATTGTCTGCTGTCGAAAGACCATGCAACATGACTCTACTTTGAAAACTAAGTTTACGTGTGATACTTAAGTCTGTATTTACATTGTTTTGGTCTTGAAGTGCATTTGGCACTGTTCCTCCTTTCATCAATTTTCTAGCCAAACTATGATCTCCAATTACATCTTTCCTTACGCCAGTACAAAGCAGTGCCAGTCTAAGGTGAACAGATTGGTTTATATGACATCCAGTATCAAGGTATCTTCTGTTCTCTGTCTTGTAACACCTGCTTAGTGTGACGTTCATTGTCTCCCCCATGTTAAATCTTGATCTTTGTGCTTTCAGATGATTAGTGTCCCCCTGGTCCTAGCTTCTTAATCAGACAACCCAAAATTTCTTTTTCCCCTCCTACCAGAGACAACTGGAATAATTTCCCCATTGTACTGTGGCCTTCTTAAGAATTATCCCTGGTAGTGGTGATGTGCATAAAGATCCGAGCTCACATTTTTATCACAGCATTGCTGCAATGCAAAGAGGTCCTCTGGGATCAATAATTTCACTGAAGTAATGAATTCAATAGCTTGTTTCCAGAGAAACATATGCTCTTTAATTGATCTCATCATAATGTCTTCTAAGATTTCAGGTTTTCAAATGCCTTTTTTTTTCTTTTTCATGTCTGTGTATCAACAGGAAAGCCCTCTTACCTTCATGCTAAAGTCAAGCTGCACTTAAATAAAGGATGAGCTTCTGGAGCAATTCCAGGGCCCTGGAATTGACTGATACTTCCTTCTCCCTCCTTAGTTCTTTTTTGCCTGTTACTTAGTACCTGTTCAAAGTAAGAAATGGTGTCTGGGGCATTTCAAAGCTGCAAAGACACACAGGTCTGTGACATATTCTTAGCAGTCTTCTGCCCTCATTACAACTAACACAGCAGCTTTCTTCATAATGTGACCGCCCTGTTTGCACACCACCCACCTGCCATGCAGCATTGTCACTTTAATGTCAGGTCATTCTGGGAAGCTTTGTGCAATATTTCTCACTAGCAACTCACTGGGAATAGACAGTAGCTCCAGCAGCACCTAGGGCATTTTTCTTTGTGTCCTAACTTGGTCGTCAGAAAGCTTCTGGGAAAGATGGGTAGGTAAGCTGGTTAAGCATAGGTAGTTTAGGGTATTGCCTCTGCTGATGGACAGAATAATCCCTGTACTGCTGAATCATTAACAAGAATGTATTATATCATGAGAAGGAAAATTGATAGAATCCATCTTTTAACAGTCCCACATCCATTTGTACCACATCACTATAATAGTCCTCATTTCCTGCTCCTACCCCTTACCGCTGAGATAACTTCAGGCTCACTCTATTGTCTAACACCTTTTTCAGTGTCCCTAGCCCTCTTTCACGTCCGTAATTGCTCCTAGAGTATACTCGGCTTCCTCTTCACCTGTTTGGCTGAGGAAGAAGAAGGGAAATTGCCTGTTACTTCCCCTAAGTTGCAGTTACACACGTTGATTGGTTACCTTATTTTCTTTGTGTTGTGTTTTTTTTCCTTTTTTCTTTTCCTATGTAGGAGTGTGAATGCAGTCTCCCACTACTGTAGATTATTTAGTTTCCTGTGTTCAGGCTGTATTACCAAGAGCGTACCTAACACATCAAGGAAACTGATTCTTCCCCTATATTCAGCAGTTGTGAGACCACAGATGAAGTTCTGTCTCCAGATTTGGCTCCCCAGTACAAGAAAGGCACTGACAGACTGGAAGGAGTCCAGTGGAAGGTCACCGAGATGGCCAGTGGCTGGAACAAACATACAGAAAGAAATTGAGAAAATAATCTCATTTGTTCAGCCTGGAGAAACAGAGGCTAAGAGGGGGCATGATTGCAATCTTCCACTACATAAAGGAGGATTATAGAGAAGTCAGAGACAGATTCTTCTCAGGGGTGCACAGTGAAAGGACAAGAAACAATGGACATAAGTTATAGTATGGGAAATTCTGCTTTAAGGAAAACAAAATTCAAAACGTGGCTGCTTAAGCATGGGAGCATATGCCCAGAGATGAGGTGGCCCCTCCATCATTGAAGATACTCAAAACATGACTGGAAAAGCTTTGAAGCTAACCGTGCTTAAAAGGATAGGTTGGACCACCTAATGTCGGGAGGTCCATTTGTATCTAAACTATTTTATGATTCTGTATCTTGATTATTCTGAAGCTTCTTCTCACTCAGATTTACTTAAAATTCACCAGCAATCTTACAAGTTATTTGATAAGGGGAGCAGGGATGGGGAGAAAAGCAGACTGACAGACAGATGAACAAATGAAGTAATGCTGTATGACTCCTTTCCCTATAGATATAACAGTCCTGACCGCAGACAAAAATGGTAGACAGGGAGCCAACACCATTTCTTGCTGAATGTTACTGTGTGCAATAGGAAATCCAGAGTACAATTAGGACTTTCATTCTGTGCCATACTGAATGCAGATGTAGTCTAACGCTGTACTATTACTGCCCCGGCCCCTGTGCAGATATACAATAGCACTGTGTTATGATTTACTTCTGGTTTGTGAGATGTATCTATGGGACACATTCACAGAACAAGGAAATACTTAAGCAGTGGCAAATACTAAGAGGCTGAAACATTAAGGAACCTTCAGCCAATGACACAATAACCAGAGAGGTAAGCTACAATAAAACATTTGGATGGGCAGGAACCGGTTTGGCTTGCAATACCTCACAAAGCTATGTGAAATATGAGAGCTTTCCTAAGGTATTGTTTGAGAGTTCAAGGAGTGTGAGAACAGACAGGAGAGAGGAAAATGAACCTATGCAAATTTTATGTAGATATCTTTTGTTAGAATATGATTGAAGCCGTGGAGGAGGAGCATCATCTCAGACCAGTTTAAAAGCCAGGAGACAAGCTGTCCACATGAGATCAGTCTCTCTTTTACTTCTTCACGGACAGAGATGTTGTCAAGGATTCTTCTAAGTATTCTGACCTTGAACTGGATTGCCACAGTGTCTTCTGAACCGTAAGAGATCATACATTCTATGGTTTTATGATAAAATATTTTATTGTATTTCCCACCAGATAATTTCTTCTGGGACATTGCTACATAATAAACTGGATATTTGAGACCTAGGTTCTGAAACGTGTCTGAAATGGAAGTAGATGACATTGAAGGACGATTTGAAATGATGCTCTCCATCATACAACTGCTATGAAATGCCATTTGAATGATAGAAACCTACAAGTGGATTAGATGAATTCTGAAGTGCCTGGGTAAAGTCGGGAGGAGATTCAAGACTAGACTAACAAGTAATACTAATTATCAGGACTGATATACATCAGCAGTACAGAGAGAGCGTGGTGTATGAGGAGGTGTTGCAGGCCAGATAATGGCTGGTACTAGGGACTATGCTGAATGGCACTCCTAGGATTCTCATCTGTATTTGTATTTGTATTTGTATGCGTATGCATATGCGTATGCGTATGCGTATGCGTACTCGTATTCGTATTGGAATGGTACTTGCTGTGCTGTCATGACTTACAGAGCACTGACAATGTGCATGGATTTATCCGAACAGAAGATTTCAGCCACCATTTTCAAACATACACCAACATTAGAGCTATAAGAAGTTCTGAAGGAAAACACTGTGAACGTCAGAAGGTTTAGCTTTCTCAGACACAGAGTTGGTTTTAGTAATTTTACTTTTGGTCTTTGACTATCAGTGCAGTCTGAACTGGACAAGTGAAAATGATCAAAAAAAAAGACAATAGGAGCAAGCAAAGCTGTGGGAGAAAAAAACGGAAAGGATCAGATTACCAAAAAAATATTGTGCAATTCATGTTGTATTGCAGAACAAGCTCATCAATTCTGTCATACATTATTTGAAAAGACCCAGCAGGGAATGGGAGGCCAGAAACAGAACCTTACCCAAATATAGCAAATCTGAAGGAATGTTTTTCAGAGGAAGGATCTGGGGAAGGAAGGCCTGCCCTCATTATAGACAGTAGTACAATTTAAAAAATCCAATGGCAGAAAGAAGCAAAGGAAGCAACGCAGGGAGAGGCATGGGAATAGAACAGAGCACTCAGGTTAGATTGAGGGTTCCCTGGAATATTCTGCAAAACAGAAAATCAGGATCATTTCTTGTGCATCTTGCTGATTGGCTTATGATATGTGAGTTCTTATCTGGAGGGAGAGATATCCAAGAGAAAAAAGAAATTAAAAATTTGTTGCAACCATTAACTAGCATTTTTGTCATTCATTGATCTCATAAAGAAGCTAAATATCACTCCTCCTTACGGGAGGTTCCACAGGTTTAAGTATACACATAGGTCATGGGAGGATAAATGCAGCTATGCTTGTCAGGTTTTTAAACAGTCTAGTAATTGAAGCCGTGTAAATACCTGGAATAGGAAGATGCAGTATCATGCTGCGTAAGAGACTGCACAGAATGATGGCAGTTTTCCGTCTCAGAAAGAACTGTGAGGGACAAAAAATTGTCACCTGTACGTTCCTTGTATTTTAATCAAAATTCATTAAAAGAAATGGAAATCCTGCCACTGGTTTGGGCAAGCTTTGGACTGTGTCTTCCTTCGCACATACGGCATTTCTGTGGTATTTTCCTCTCCTGTTTGCTCCGACTTTCCTTCATGACTGAACTGTCTGATCTGCTCTTGCTTTCCGACAGTCAGTATGTGCTGCTGGTCCCAACAGTAGTGCGGAGTGACTCTCCACAGACTGCTTGTATGCAGTTCCACAGCCTCAGTGAGCCTCTGTCCCTGAGCATCGTCCTGGAATATGGCAGTATCCGGCAGACTCTCTTTGAGGAATCCGTGACAAAGAATGATTTCTTCAGGTGCTGCAAGTTTAAGGTATTTTCTCTTTTGAGACTACTTAAGAGGGTGTGGAAGCTTCTGAGTGCAACTCCCCTTGTCAGTGAGGGCAGGAACTTGAAGATTGTGGGCAGGGAATAGGAAGAGAAAAGATAAACTGCTGGAAAGTCTGACAATATAGACAGGAAAAAGAAAGACATATGGGTTGTAGAATCTGGAGAAAGACTTTCCGTTTCCGTTCAAGGAGCGTATAGAAAAAAGCTTCTGATTGCCATCACAGGTGCATGCGCCCCATGGGATTGTCACAATTGTCAAGCTGGAGAACCCAGCTGGGACATGCTCATTCCCTTTCTTGTGACTCTGCAAGATCTGGACAGATATGACAAACAAGTCCCAAGATTAGGTATTCCAGAATGCAGCAGGAGAAAACACCTTATAATTGAGCTATATGGCTGGGGCAACCTGCATATAGGCAGGTAGCTACGTGAGATGAGAAAACGCATAGGACAGGGCATTGTTTAAAACCTTAGTACCTGGTAACAGATTATGGGACTTCCACAACAGATATTACCAGAGACTAACTCACTGTCAATGATGGGGCATCTCATGACTTTGCACAAGCTATTTATGACTCACTTAACAGTCAGTATCTTACTCAAGAACCCTGGGCATCAAGAGACTTCAACATACCTCATTTACCACTTTTGCTCTGGAATTTTGTTTCTCTCCAGGTTCCTCCTGCTACTTCTGGCCCCCTGGCATTCATTTCCTTCTCTGCCAAAGGAACCACAGTCAACTTAGCTGAGAAAAGATCGGTGGCGATTGAGAATGTGGATAATATTGTCTTCATCCAGACGGACAAACCCATCTACAAACCAGGGCAAAAAGGTGCTGAGGAGTTTGAGTAAGCTAGTGAACTTGGAAACTGAATGCAAGGGTGACAAGAATGACAAAGCCTTCCTTTAGTGGAGGAAAAGGCCGTCAACTGCGATGGCCATAAGCAAATCCTTCAGATAGTGTGTAATTGTTATCTGAGTGTGGGCTCACCAAAAGTCAAAGAAAAATAGAACCAATTCACAAAATTGCAACAAATGAGTAGAGTTCATGTGTTTTTACTGACTTGATTGCATTTACAAGATCTTGAGTTTTGCCAGGTTTACTGAAATCAGTCTTATAAATTGTCCTTAAGAATACAGAAAATAAAAGGTTAAGCTTGGAATTAATAACATTCATAATTTTATTAGTTAATAAATAAATTAATAAAAGTAATAAAAATAAAGTAAGCATGTAATTTCCTGTCAACAGCTCTTTCTACTTAACTGCTAATCAAATTCAGAGTGCTGATTCCATCAAAATATTTAAATGATAGTACTAGCTGTGGTATAGTTAGTTATCTCTTTAGTATACTTCAGTGCTGCACAGAGTTTACGCTTAGAATAAAGACAAATTCTTCCTTTTCTTCTATTTTTTCATTGAATTGGTTTGTATAAACAGTTTTTGAGGAAACTGTCCAAAGAACTGAGTCCCTCAAGAAGAAATAAAGGTGGTACAGACTATTTCTATTTACGTTAGAGGTTACTTTAGTCCCAGTGGGTCAGAATTGAAGATATTTCAGCTGACAAGTTTGGTTTTCTTTTTCACCGGCTAAGATAATTAAATCCTTTCTAGTTCTCCAGGGACTCTTTAGTGCTCCCTAAAAGCCTGAGCAAACTTTTTATAAATTGTATCTTCAAAGTGACTTACCAGTGCTAAAGTGAATGATCCTTTTTTTTTGTCCTACATCTTTTACAGTGATGTTTCGTGTGGTCACTTTGAACAGCCAGTTCAGACCTGTTCAGGAGACAGTAAGTATGAGTGATAGTCAAGATTTTTCAAGCACCCTCTTATGGTACCTATTTGCTGAGGCTCTTTCACTTAGAAATTTAATAAAAAGGGCCTGAGACAGGCCTCCTGGTATTTTTGAAGAACTGCTGTAACTCCTTATCTTCACAACCCTTCCCTGCCTTTACAGAGGGCAATGGGTCTGAAAGCACTCCTGGAAATCACTCCAAGAAAGACCTCAGTGCTCAGGTTACGTAGTCACTTCACCTGCCTCACATATGTATAAAGAGACTGGATGTATTTTTGTAGAAAAGATAAATTCACCAACAGCAATCCCCTTAAAATTTTCCTTTTAATTACAGACATGAGTTTCAAGTTGTTACCTTGATGCAGTCTTCTGTATCCAAAGAAAGCTGTTGTCAGCCTTCTCTATGTTCTAGTATTTTTCAAGCTCCACAGTTAATTTCTTGAGGTATTGATCATTTTTTTATTTATCTGTTTTCTCCTTTCTTCCTCTTCCAGTATCCCCGAATCATCATTGAGGTAAGAGATGCAACACGTCATTAAAGCACACGTTACTTTGGAAAGGCTATCTGTGCTTTATCATTCCCCATAGTCTCGACAACTGAGGGAGACTCAACCTAGACACGCTGTCTAAAGCCAATGGACTTGAGGTTGATCAGTGGAGGTGCCCATTATCAAACCCTAGAGGAGAAGAAACCGGCAGAACTGGAGATGCTAGTCAGAGATGGCATGGGGTGGTTGCAGTGTCTTTTGTTAGGATTCAAACAAGAGTGTTCAGTGTAGTCTTACTTTGGTAGGACTACGGTAAATGGGCTGGTGAAATAGCCTCATTCTCATGCAGGCATAAGAACAGTAACTTTCTGAAATGTCATGGTCTGCTGGGGGAGAGGCTAACAATGAATCAGTCTTCTACTGCTTTTCTCATCACTAGATCTCAAAACACCTTCTAAGGGAGGCAAGCATAATATTCCCGTTTTACAGAAGGAGGAGTTGAGTCAGAAAGGTTTATGCAAGAAGAGCATAACCAACCGATAAGCAAACTGAGTTCCAATCATATACCATTCCTGGATCATCTGAGCTCATCTGGCAGTGTGCCTAATTTCCAGTTAAACATGAACTTAGGCTTGTTTAGTGCACAAACACATCTGGAAAATTAATTCAAAGTCAGAGTACTTGTCATCAGCCAAAACGCACATTCACGCTGTGATACGCTGAGTATGACACGATACAAAACTTAAAAGAAGGCAAGAAGACAAGAAACAGCATGATAAAAGTTTTGGTACAGCTTTTTCTCCCACTCTGCAGGATCCAGAGCAAAACAAGATCTTACAGTGGTTGGATGTAGCGTCTAAGCATGGAATTGTCCAGCTTTCCTTTCAACTAATCCCGGAGCCTATTCTGGGGTCTTACCACATCACTGTGGAGAAGAAGTCAGGTGCAAAACAGTACCAGTTCTTCGCAGTGGAGGAATATGGTAAGCAAAGGCTGTGAACTGCCTTGCACCAGCAATGAGGCTGGCTCTGCATAAGTCAGATAGGAGCTGCTAGTGCAGAGTTCAAGTGCTTTGAATTCTCCACTTCACGTTTGAGAAAGAAAGACATGGAGAGAGCTAGGTGGAGAACGTGAAGGCAAGAAGGGAAAAAATAAATGCTGAGAAAGGCAGCGTTTTTCATTAATTAAATAAGGAATCTAATCCTTTTCTGGGCGTGGCACAAAATCACTGTGATTTTGGGATCCACATTCTATCACTCAGGCCTTACACTCTCCCTCCATCTGTTCATAGGCAAAATGAATGAGTCAGGTCTGTCCTGTTTTGTGAAGGTCATCACTGTATGAAGAGCACTAGGCTAAAAGATGTGGAAGAAATCTGAAGATATTATCTTCAGACAGATGAAATAACAAGTACCAGACTGTTACCAGGGGAGGCCGGATAGCCAGTGGAAGCACAGGTTGGAAAACAATGGGTAGTGGAGATGCCAAAGCCCTCATAGTGATCTGCTTACTCTCTGGAATAGACTGTTTCAAGGGAATTGCTAAATTTGTTCTGATTTACACGTTTTCTCATCTTTTAGAGTCAGGTTTTCCTTGGTAGGTCCCAGAGAAGGCTTGGACAACTGCCAGTTGCCTGGGTTCTTTGTAAGGGCAATAAAGGACCTTTCCTGCTTACCCTCCAGAGGTCTTTCATACCTTGCAGTCTCCTGTGCACAGGTGCATGAGAAAAAGACCTTTTTCCAGCTGCATTGTCATTATTGCTGGTGACCTGGGCCAAAAGATAAGTCGAAAAGAGGGACTGACAGTGAACTGTTTGATTTTACTATTTCACTTAATCATTGCTTTTATCCTTCAGTGGGGCTGGTTTGCATAACTTCTGTTCTTCAGGGCTTAACTAATTTGAGCATCAGCATTACTTCCACCTTTCTCTTGAAGAAAATGTACAGCCAATTAAAATGATTTCTCGCAGTTCTTACTGTGCCTATTATAATTATTAGTATTATTATGGTTGAATTTTAAAGAAGTTATTAATCTTACCACTAAGAGTTATTTTTTCTCTGATAATATCCTGTAGGCAGCTCCTAGGTAGACTTCTTTGAACCATTTTCTCTCCCTTGTTGAAAATGCCTTTGCCAACTGTTTTATTGCTATCTTACACACATACACACCTGCCTGTGGCGTGCAACTGTTCATCAGTCATATTCACATTGCATTCCTAGTGCTGCCAAAATTTGAAGTGACAACCAGCGTGCCAAGGAGGATTTCTTTCTTTGATGAAGAAGTCAGGGTGAACGTTTGTGCTTCGTAAGTATTAGAGCTGAGAACAACACATTTATGCACAAGAAACACGGGATGGAGGATGGTGTGCCACACGGGGAAGCAGGGACCCTGCTGCTGATTCAGAGTATGGGTTAGACCACCAATTCCTTTAGCAATGACTTCTATGACATGAAATATGATAACTGTTCTCCCGCTACATAGCAGAATTAGAACTGGGAGAGTCGAGACCTACTCTCTAGCTGTTGGGTTTTATTATTACAGAAAAGGAGAGAAATAGTACAGAATGAGACTCTATCATTAAGATTTCTGGCTGTGACACTGCCAAAGGGAAGGTGGCATGAGCCAAAGGGGTGAATAGGGTTCTTTCTGTGGTACACCTTGCTTTGCATAAGGCACTAACGAGAAAAAGCAAGCAGCGGTAAATTATATCCTAACCCTGAGGCCATCACCACTTACCAGCTTCAGACCTTGAAGAATGACTACACCACAACAATGATAAAGCACACTTTTGTAACAAGATGCCAGAAACAGCCTAAAAATAGTTGAAGGGAATTCTGCTAGGGCTAACTGGTCCAAATTCCCAGCTGCTCTTCCGTCTGTGCTCTGGCAGTCCTGAGGGGTTTGAAGTCTGCATTGCTCTGCAGTCTTTGCAGGTTTCATGTTAAGTCCACATGGTCGGATTCTTGTGTCTCTTCCTCTCCTAGGTACACTTATGGCCAACCAGTGCAAGGGAATGCCCAAATCAACGTGTGTCAGCAGCGCTTTTACAGTCCACGATGTGAGCAAAAGAGGAAAGAAACCTGCGAAGCTGTCACGGGACTGGTATGATACGTAGCAAGGCCTTTCTTCCCCGTCAACTTTACTACCCAACATGTAGCACAGTGTTTGATGGCCTCATTCATTTCCTGGGCAACACCAGAGAGACAATCACAGGCATGTTTTTTTTCACTATCACACAGACAACAGTGAAAGACCATGAAGGTATTTTTCACCAATGACCTTGTTCGGAGGCTTTGGATTTTCCCTCAGAAAGTGTCAGTAGGAGGGAGGGAAGCTTATGAAACTATAGATTTGTGATCATTCCTAAAACACTGATGCGTTGTTCTTACCAAGTGTAATCAGCAGATCTGTACTGGGAGTCTTTGAGGACACTTAATGTTAAGCTAATGATTAGCTGAAACTAATGTTAAGCTCAATGTTAACTTAATGTTAAGCTAATAATTAATTTCTCCATAGATCAGACTCAAAGTGCTCTGATGATAGAGTTAGGGCATCAGGCAAGATGTGTTTGAGAAGGGACATGAGCACAGAGGACTAGCAGGAATGAGGAGCAAAGTTTCCGGATGCAAGTGTAGATAATATTGAAACAACGAGCTGTGAAGGAAGCCAGGGAGAGAGAAGTGTAAGGTAGGAGCGGGGTGAGTAGAAAGTAGGAGCCAAAGATGTGACCAAAGGCACGAAGCTTTTCAGAGACCCACTAATACGGATTCAGGAGCAATTTTCCAAACCTTGAGAAAAATGGGTTTTCCCCTTTGTGCTACTTTTTCAGCTGGGGAAGGATGGCTGCCTCAACACTGTCATTTCCATCAAAACATTCCAGCTCTACCGCAGCTATGCCAGGATGTATACCAGCCTCAACATAGAAAGCATTGTCACTGAAAATGGGACAGGTAATACCAAGTGGAAGTTGGGGTAGCTGATTAAAGCTAATAGGTGGTACTTTCTGCGAGGAATCTCCTGGATCCTGACCTGTGCAGCAAACAACTAACAATCACCATTTTCTTCATGTAGCTCTCCCTCCAGAACGTCACTATCCCTATAGCTTTTCGAAAGAAACATGAGGGCAGAGCAGCAGATGTCATCTACCTTGACTTCAGCAAGGCTTTTGACACTGTCTCTCATATCCTCCTTTGGAAACTGAGGAATTACGAACTAGACGAGGGGACAGTGAGGTGGAATGAGAGTTGGCTGTGTGACAGCCAGAACGTTGTGATTAATGGAGCAGGGTCAAGTTGGAGACCTGTAACCAGTGGTGTCCCCCAGGGGTCGATACTTGAACCGGTATTGTTTAATGTATTCATCAATGATCTGGACGAGGAGACAGAGTGTATGCTCAGCAAATTTGCTGATGATACCAAACTGGGAGGGGTGGCTGACACCCCAGAGGGCCATGCCGCCATCCAGCGTGACCTGGACAGGCTGGAGAACTGGGCAGAGAAGAACCTAATGAGGTTCAACAAGGACAAGTGTAGGGTCCTGCACCTGGGGAGGAAGAATGTCAGGCACCAGTATAGGTTAGGGGTGGACCTGCTGGGAAGCAGCTCCGAAGGAAAGGATCTGGGGGGATCTTGGTAGACAGTAAATCACNTATCTAAAGGGTGGGCTGAAGGAGGATGGAGCCAGGCTCTTTTCAGTGGTTCCCAGTGACAGGACGAGGGGCAATGGGCACAAGTTAGAACACAGGAAGTTCCATTCAATCACACGGAAGAACTTCTTTACGGTGAGGGTGACAGAGCACTGGAACAGGCTGCCCAGGGAGGGTGTGGAGTCCCCTTCTCTGGAGATTTTCAAGACCCGCCTGGATGCATTCCTGAGTGATGTGCTCTAGGCAATCCTGCTTTAGCAGGGGAGTGGGACTAGATGATCTCTAGACGTCCCTTCCAACTCTGAAAATTCCATGATTCTGTGATTTTTCTGCCCATATCTGATTTCTGTTTCCTCTCCTTTATACCGGGTGCGTCTTACAGGTATCCAAATGAAAGGCTATGACTATGTTGCAGTCAACCAAGAAAATGACAGAGTGATATTCAAGAATATGGATGCCTATTACAAAAGGGGAATTCCTTACTATGGTGAGGTGGGTATCTGAGACAATACATTTAGATCAAAACTCCCTGAGGTCCAGCATGATGATTCTCTGCGTCACCCCATTTATGGTTGTCCCCTAACCCTGTGCTGGCAACTTTCCATGATAATGCTGCATAACAGCATATTTCTCTCATTACGTTGGATGCTCCTAGAGAAAATAAGAAAATTATATCATTCCTGAAGTGTTAGAGCATTTCTGCTGCTATAGTTAGGGAGTGCCTGAAAGATGGGTAAGTGAAAGGTCATGTAAGTGGGGAAGAAGAGCCTGCAGGGAACCACTTCAGCAACAGCTGTCCTTAAACTGAAGGTAGAATTCACCCTGCATTGCATCACACACTCCCAGAGATGTTTACTTAAAGCAGTATAGGTGTTGGAGTACATTCTGACTTCTTAGCAACCTCCACATGCAGGATAAACCCAGGGACAGAAGGGAGGGTGGGCTGTACAGAATCATTGTCATATGCAATGGAGACAGAGGGTATGGGCAGATGCCTAGAAGCTGAGAGGTGCTACTGAGCTCCACAGGTTACCTGTGGCCATGAAGTCATCTGATTGCTTTAGGTTTGTTAATCGGTGCTCTCCAAAGAGTATGAGCTCTGGAGTCCCTCTGTTTCTATTTGTTTAGGAAGGGAGAGCATGAGACCATCATCTTTCACCCAGTAGTCTTTAACTGATGTAATGGCCCACTGAACTAACGGTCACTGAAGAGGACCAAAGGACTTATCATTAAAAGAATCTTTTATATGACATCATGTACATAAACAATTCCTTCTGCCTCTGTGACGTATAGTTTGTCCTTGCACTGATAGGAATTGCCTGCCTTTGCCTGTCACAGAACTGCTCCTTCAAAATATTGAGGCATGTTTGCCTCTTAAATGCATTTCATTCTTGATTTCTACTCCTTGCAATTGTCCTCGCTGCTTAAGTGAGCGTCCTCTGGTGAGCAGAGCATTTCCTGTTCTTTTTGTTTGGTGTTTTTTTTTTTTTATTGAATCCCTTGGGTATTCTTTGTGTTCAGATCTCTGTGACAGATGTGGATGGCAAGCCCGTTGCCAATAGGACTCTTCTGCTGGATCTCAATGAAAAATATCTGGCCAACTATACCACTGACAAGAATGGCATTGCTGCTTTTTCCATCGACACGTCCAACTTCTTTGATCCCAATTTTAAGTTGAGAGTAAGTAAATACAGACTTCAGTCTAATTCCTGAAAAAAAAACCAAACGCTTAATTGGAGAGAGGGACTAGAAGCAATCCGTGGGTGCTGGCAGGATTGTTTCAGATGAGGAAAGTAGGCAGTCAGTCCACCAACACCTACAACATGTGTGCAAGTGATATGAGAAAACACCAGTGCCTGAGAAGTGGCAGACTGCAGCCCAGAGTTGTTTTGGCAGCAGTGATCTTCAGCACCTCCCAGCTTTTCCCTCCACTCAGCAGCCCTTTCTGCAGCCGTCTTCCTTCTCTTTATTCTGTGCACTAGAGGACCTTCCTCACCGGTGGCCCCATTTTCCGCACCCAGCCTGGATGCACGCCAGCCGCTTTCCCTGCTGATGCCTGCTTCCCTGCATTTCTTCTGTCAGAGACTCATGCCTGTTACCATTCCATAGTCTTTGCATGTTGTCATGCCTTTTTTCTGGCGTGATGGGAAGAGCTGACAAAAAGAAGGCTGTTTGAGAACAATGCCATTCTAACTCACAATGAGTCCTATCAGAATTTACACAACCTGTCCCAAGCCTACAAGAATCTAATATAACCTCCCTACCACAATTTGCCATGGTGGTGTCTGGATACATTAAGGTATCCAGAAGGCCACCTGCTCTGGACTGGTGAATCACAAATTTTTCACACAGCACGTGCTCTTGGCTTAAATAATCCCACAAAATCAGCTTCCTAATGGAATTTTTTAGAGGGAAGATGTCTTTGCCTCTCACCTGCCTGACTCTTTTTTATTTTCCACTTTGTTGATTCCCCATGTATGGCACTTATGCTTCATAGGTCAGGCAGGCACCAGATGACTGTGCAGACTTCTTCCTCTGGAGTAATGATAATGAACGTCAAGTCTTTTTCATTGTTCGGCGTTTCTACTCACGAACCAACAGCTTTGTGAAAATTGAGCCAGTGAAGGAGAAGCTCAGCTGTGGCCAGCAGCAAACAATCCATGTTCACTACGTATTGAACAGACAGGGCTACAGGAATGCCAGCCACACAAATTTCTACTATGTGGTAAGTGCTACCTTGACTCTCAAAACATCTCTTTTCTTTAACCTTCTCTTGAACACCACATAAGGCAGAAATCTCCAGACTAGACAGTGGCTACAGATCACAGCTTGACTTGATAGCCTTTGAAGTCTCTCAGAACACTACTGAAAATCAATGAGGCGGTGCTTTTGATCCTGTCTCATGAGTTTTTTCTATGCCCAGGTGATGACAAAAGGAAAAATCGTTCTCAGCGGCCAGAAGCAAGTCAGCATCTCTGGTGGTAAGTTATAGACCGTATAACTACTGATACTTCAGAGCATTGTTCTGAGCACCAGAGCATTAGTAAGTTTTGTAGGAAGGAATGAAAGCAGAGAATTGTGGCTAAATCAGGTACTAGTTCTTAAATAACATGACTTGTCACCACTCACAGTATCACTTGCTTTTGCTGCAGCATCTAGCCAGTCCCTCATAACATAATCAAATTTATCTTCTTAGTTGAAAGAGGAAAACATTGTTGTGACCAACCACAAGGAATGTAACCTTCTTTTGATTTATTTCTTTCCAGGGAGTATTTACATTTTCAGTTATTCATCTCCTTAGCTCAGGAGATTGCCCTGTCTCCTCTGGTGTAGGAGATTCTAGGTTTGAGACCCAAATGCAATGCTGTGCTCTTCTCATAGCAGTTATGCACAGATTTCCCAGTCCAATTTATACTCAGCTCAGACCCCTCTCTGCAAAGCATCCTGCTCTCAGCATCCTCCAGTTTGTATCTGTTGTCTTACTGATGGCAGCTGTTCCTCAGCCTCTGAGCCATGAATCTTCCAGTATTCAGCTTCTCTGTTTTTTAAAGGTGCTAGTAGGTTATGGATAGATTTGTGGTACTTCCACCGATGCTGAGGTTTGTCTAATCTCTTTTTTTGACGTCTCCGCCCTTCTTCCATATTCCTTCCACAGCTCCCAGAGGTATATTCTCCATCACACTGACTGTCACTGAGAAGCTTGGCCCCAGTGCCAGACTGTTGCTTTACACTGTGCATCCTCATGGGGAGATAGTGGCTGACAGCTCTTGGGTACGCACTGATGTATGCTTCAAAAACAAGGTGAAAACATATTTTTTCTTATTAAGGGCTGTATCAGCTGGCTCTTTGCTGAGAGAACAGTTAGGGAATGATTTCACCAAGAGCCTTGCACTCGGGATGGCCTTTAGGAAAGGAAAAGGTACAGATGTGCCTAGGAGCATGAGTAGTTGTCCCTGGAATTGACACGTATTCTCATATTCAGACTAAATTCTCAACGGAGTGGGGAGAGGGAGGTGACTAGGGGATTGTAGAGGTTGTGAATTTTTACAGAACAGGGATTCAGAAGGGCCCTCTAGTGGTAAAGGCTTTGCCCCACAGAGAATAGAGTGAGTGCTGGTGAAAGGTGAGATTTAGATCTGTGTGCCAAGCTGATTCTCCTAATTTCTGCATGATTGCCTTGGATTTGTTCATTTCCAGCTCCAGCTCGAGTTTTCTGAGAAGCAAGGTCTCCCAGGTTCTAAAGTCAGTCTCCATCTTGAAGCTGCTGCCAACTCCTACTGTGCCCTGCGAGCTGTAGATCAGAGTGTTCTTCTTCTTCAGCCTGAGCGAGAGTTATCTGCTGAGAGTGTAAGCCACATCCCCAGTCCTGTGTTCTTTTGACCTAGTGACATCCATAATGACAATCCCATTCCAATTCCCACTGGTAATCTCTTTGCTGCTGGCTGTATTTTTATCTTTCCCTTGGAAACAGCCATCTCAGTGATTAAAGAAAGGTCTACGTCAGTTTTACACTTCAAAGACAGAAACTGATACTGATTTACTGAATACTGAGACTGATACTGATTGATTTACTTTTGGAAACCATGTCAGTGTAAGACATATCCCAAGAATATGCCTAATGAAAATCCTTGAAAGCATAGTTCGTCTCAGGGCAGTCATTATGTCAAAATTGCATTTTATGAATCAAATAGGCCTTAGGCCCAGAACAAAAGCTGTAGATGTCAACTAGTACCTTGGCAGACTCCAGTCTGCTCTTTACATAACTCAAGAGTAGATGTCTGTGCTTTGGCTCAAGTTCACCTCACAAAGTCATTGCAGCTCAGGAGGAAGAGGGCAGAGTCTAGTCCTTCTTGTGTATCACCAGCCAAATTGCTTATTGATGTCTAGGTAGGCATCAGTAGGCAAAACCGTTGCAGTCTATAGGATTTCCCAGGGGCTACCATAAGCTTGGAATGTATGTGATTTTGCACCTGCCAGGGACCTTTCTTGTGTTTACACTAGTTCTCACCTTCTAGGTGTTCTACCAACTTCATGTGAGCGATTTGTATGGCTATTACTACCATGGGCTCAACCTGGAAGAACACAAGTCAGAGAGGTGTATCCCAGTTAAAACTACCTTTTTTGATGGCTTGTACTATGAACCTGTGAATGTCAGTCGTGATGGAGATGTCTACAGGGTTTTCAGGGTATGTGCTCTGTGTGGTTCTTTCAGTGGGAGGTATTCCAGAAGAATTCATGCGCATTCAACTTTCTTGGGTGGTGGTTCTTACTGCTAAGAGAAGGCAGCTGATGCCTGGAACTGACTAAAGTCTCCGATCACCCAGTTTCTGCCCTCTTATCCCCATCTCTTACTCAGAAAGACTGAAAATCCCTACTAGTTATATTCACTGGGATCCTGCCCATGCTTCAGTAGACGTTTCTGAAGCAGGACCATGTTCTTGGCTCATGACCTCAGGCATTTCTAGTAAAGATCTGAATCCGTTGATGCAGGCCGCTTGGTTCCTGATATACTTGCCTCTACTGACCACTGGCCCGGTGGCCTAAGACCTAAGATAAGCCTCATCATTACTGCTTTTCACAGAACACCAGGTGTCACTGCTTTATAAGAAAGACATAACAGGTTGGAGAGGAAGAGTTGTGACATGCAGGGTTGAAAGGATGGGACGAGAGGAGGGAGGAGAGAGATGAGGTGGCAAAAGTGGGCTAGTGCATGCCCTGAGTGACGTGATTGATTCTTTCACATTCAGGATATGGGCCTGAAGGTTTTCACCAACTCTGTGCTACGGAAGCCAGTTCTGTGCAATGAAGACAGATCAGATGTGGAAGATTACCCTGGCTATTTTGAGCATGACGTCGCCCATAGTGTTGCCTATAGTCCAGGTAAAAGAAGGTTCATCCTTTGTGTCCAGTCCCAGTCTAGCTGTTCTTCAAAACTCTTGCCTGTATAAAATAACAGTCAGCATGTTGCGGGTTTTTTAGGGAATAGGACTACGTGTCCCAGTTTGCCCTGAGTCATCTCTTTCTAACAGTCCTTGCACTAGAGTCAATTCTCTCTCACTTAGGTACAGGGTGCATATAGAAAAGACAGGCAATACTGGGATGCTACTTCTTTCGTAAACTGATAAGAGTTTTTCAGGGTTTTTTGGGTCAGAACCCTTCAATAAATCACAATTCAATTAAATATTTAAAAGTAAATGCCAATGCAGAGCAATAGCAGCAATTCACAATGTCAAGAGTTCACGCAACACTTAGCATACTTAGCACATAGCCTCCAAAGCCTTTATAGATCAGCAAGAGTTATGATTATCTTTGTCCAAGTCAGATTGCTCAGTGAAAGCGCAAAAGTAGCAGTCACAGGTTGCTACAAGTGAAATTTCAATTCAAAACTAGGAAAAAGTTCTTTCCCGTGAGAGTTGTGCTACAGTAGGAGAGGTTTTCTAGGAGGTTTTGGGTTCTCCATCATTGCAGGTTTTCAAAACTGAGCTGGACAAGACCCATGAGCAACATGATCTGACTTTGAAGTTAGTCCTACTTCAAGGAGATTGGACTAGAGAACTCCAGAAGTTCCTCCCAACCTAGATATTTTCAATGATTCTGTGATTCTAAGTCCAGCAAAATAAGAATGTTTTGTTATTTCCATGATACAGTTAGGAAATCTGAGGTACCTGCATGCTAAATGAGTTGGTGGACATCACAAATGAGTCCATGGCAAAACTGGAAAGAGGACCTTGGTTCCTAATATCAGGCCTGTAGTTTGACTACATGAACAAAAGTAGTTTTCCAATGGACTGGATATTTAGCTACAGTTTTAACTACTGAACAGGGTGAAAACAATTGAGTTCCCAGGGAGGTTTGTAAAGCATTGCAATCTTTGGTGACAACACCGGCTACTGTTGCCCGTTTGCAAATCCAAGAGAGATAGTGACAGAGGAGAGGAAACATGCCTTTCTAACTGGATGATGACACCTTTCAATACGAAATGAAGTGTCTTGTGAAATAGCTAAATTTTCTAGTATTTTCCCATGGGAAAACATAATAGATAAGAAATTATTTCTTCTCATACACTGCATCTGTTAGAATTTTCCTTTTTTAGGGGAAAAATAATGGGAAAAAGCTCAAACAGAATACTTAGTGTTCATTTATGGTGTTGAGCATGTTTGACAGCAGTTCAGATTCTTCTGGCCTGACCTCTCTAATATTGTACTTTACCCATACACAATCTTCTAGATGAGTCAAGGATTACTGGTGGGGGTGCTATTAACACTGTTCGGAAATTCTTCCCTGAGACCTGGATTTGGGATCTCGTTCATACCAAGTGAGTATTTTCATCTTCACTTCTTACCCTCCATGTGGATTTTTGAGTTGACATGGGTTGCTGCAATGAATTCTGGGAGGAAGCCAAGGAGCATACCTATGCTTTGTAGATGCAAGTCTCCTTTTCCCGTCTTGCTCAGTGACCACTGAGCTCCCACATTGTCAAACCTACTTGAACTGTGAATGACAGCTGGTCTGTGCTCTGCCCCCCATCCTTCTGATGGGGAGAAAGAATAAGGGCTAAGAGTAAAAGAAAAGCATTTGTTTAAGAGAGAGCAGGAGCAGATCTTGTTATTTTTCATCAAATTTTTAATTCAGCAGCAGAAAACTCAAGTAATTTTGGTTTTCTTTCCAGGCTATCAAAGCATCTGCAATGAGAAAATCTCCATATTAACTATGCACCCAGGGGTGTTCTAGAACATTAATCCAAATGTATTGGTTCTAAACTGTGTGTTTGGGCATTATGGTATTTAAACAAATGGTATTTCTAAATTTAAAAAGCTGATTATTCTTTCAAGTGTTTTTTTAATATGTAGTTCACCAGCACCTTCATCTTTACTTCCAGCTTTATAGTATTTTATTTTTTTTTTAATTTGGAGAGGTATCTTGCAGAAAATGAGATGAAAACAGAAGTACTAACTCAAGCAGGGAGCATATTCTGTAATTTTGCTTGAAAATGCCAAAGATAATTTCTCATTCTGTTTTTCTTATTTTTCTCAGTTCCAGGGGAGAGGTGAACATCTTTTACACCATTCCTGACACCATCACAGAATGGAAAGCCAGTGCTTTCTGTGTGCAGGATGATGCTGGGTTTGGCATCTCCTCACCTGTTTCACTGACAGCGTTCCAACCATTCTTTGTGGATCCCACCTTGCCATACTCTGTCGTTCGAGGGGAAAAATTTAATTTAATAGCCAATGTCTTCAACTACCTCAATGAATGCATCCAGGTATATTAAGGTCCCTTTTACTTGCTATATCATTTGTCTATTTCCCACAGATCCCAGCATTCACCTGCATAATGCATCAGAAATGCAGAAATAAGTGTTTAACTTATGCTTTAGCCTGACACAACTTGTGCCTGTGTCACAGCATTAGGAAAATATGACGGATGGTCACTGTGGCTGGTTCACAGAAAATCCTTATCCCTACATAATTTAGTTCTTCTCTTTGCTTCCTAAGGAAGAACTTGAGCAAATGCTATGGGTACTGTGTTGTGCACAACACAATACATACTAAGCATGTTGTAAGTAGCAGTAGCTCATAAGTAGCCTTAGCACAGACACCTTGGTATACTTCTGTCAAAAAAAGACACTAACAGTGGGCCAAAAAGAGACAAGTTTGACACTTCCTCTGAGAAACGCCCCATCCTTCTGTCCTGGTGCCATCCCACAGATTCAGATGACAAATAGCTTCCCCAGGAGGTCTCCCTTGTTCTGCAGCATAACTTCAGGGGCCTGATTCATTTGTAATCTTGCTCCTTCTTTCTTTATCTCAGATCAGTGCCATACTGGCAAAATCGAGTGACTACAAGGCAGAAATCCTTTCATCAGGCGGCAACACAGCAAGGGTGTGTGCCAATGAAAGAAAAACATATATTTGGGCTGTTAGCCCCCGCAAACTGGGTAAGTTTGTCTTTTTATCACCTTGATGTATCCCTGTTTGATCTTTTTACCTCTGTCACTCTCACCCTTTAATGCAGCATCAAAAATCCACAGGCATACATTTCTGGACAGCTTCATTAATTGCTCCACAAATTTAGTATTTGACCTCTGCTAAAGTTTCCTTAGGTTCACTGAATGAGCAGTGAATTGTTCTGGTGTTTTATCTCTTATGATTTTTGGTAGTCCGTTTCCTGTCCATTTTAGGAAGAAATCTTCACTTGCCACATTATGTGTGAAATACTGACAGGATTTCATACGCCTGTGATCAGCTGTCAGTTTTGCACCTAAGCAACTACATTCAATAAGAATAAAATTTGCTAATAATTTTGGACTGACTTCTCAACAGGCAAAGACGGCATTGCTCCTCCCCAATTTTACACCTGTGTTAATTCACACTGCCTTCAAGTCAACATCGTCTTTTCAAAAAAAAGCAGTCACAACAGCTTGAAAGGGCAAGTGCTCCAAAAGTTGAAGTACAAAACACTTTTAATTAGGAAAGAGTCTTCTCAAAATTAACCACAGCTGGACCTTTTTTTAAAAAAAGTTTTTTTCTAAAACCCCATAGTCAGTATGACTGACATCCCTCAAACTCACTGAGAAAGATGCAAAATTATAGTGAGGTGAAAACTGGATATGCAGTGAAATAATACTGCAGAGATGAAAAAATAAAGCAACTTGCTGCCTCTCCCTGGTAACTCTGATAATAATGCATTTTGTTCCAAGTAAAAAGCTCCCTTGGATTTCCAGTTTGCGACGATTGCAAGGGTGAAGAGAGCAAGCCTGCAAAGCCGCTCACTTCAGGGTTGCTCCTCAGTGCTGCAAGCAAGGCTGCTTTTCAGTGTTGTCCCTCAGTTAACAAATTCCATCTGAAGGAAAGAGGCAGCAGAGCTATAACTATTGCAACACTGCCCTAGGTCAGAGGAAACTCAGCACAAGACTAAGAGGTGAAAACTGGTAGAGAGTACTGTCAGTTTTTTGGCCAAGATCTCTCCTATTTCGTTCCTCATGCTAGGGCTACAGGCAGTTGCTCCTTGCCACTAGCGGACAGACGTGGACCCTTCATGAAATTTGTTTTTACTGAGCTGCCTTCAGAGAGAGTACATTTCTCAGCACTCCATCAGCTTAGAAGAAGCAGTGAAAAACCGGTCTAACAGTAGACATCGAAGATAACTTTCTTTTCTTGGGCTGGTGGATGACTTTCTAGGTGAGGTGAATTTCACGATTACTGCTGAGGCCAAACTGAATACCAGAGGCACTAGAAACAGCACATCCCCAGAAGAGGAGACAATTCACAGGGACACCCTGATTCAAACCCTGCTTGTTGAGGTACGGTAGGAAATCTGCATGTACGTTCTGCTTTGTGGAAGTTGCAATTCCGATAGCTGTGGGTTAGGAGCAGTTAGAATCACACGAGGAGGCAAGGCAGCCGACACAGATGGAGCTGTGTACAGTAGGCTGCTTCACAGGAAAATGAGAGTGTAAATCACAATGATCAGTGGCATCCACTCTCTTCCTGCCACTGTCTCCTTCCTGGGACCACAAGCATACATGCCCTGAACACCCCACGGATGTCAGTAGAGATGCAGCCAGAAGGGAGGAGATTCCATACCTTACCTGTAAGTGCCTTTGGTTTGTGACTGTAATACTGTGGAAGGGGTGGAGGGCAGATATAAAAGCAAAAGGATTTATCTTGAGCACCATAAAGCAGCAGCCACATAGGATTAGTTGGATAGAGTCCCTCTCAGAGGCTGGAAGTGTCTATTTTACAACTGCTTTCTAAGAAGGAAGGCGGTCTGGACAGGGTTTTGGGTGAAGGAGAGAGAAGGAGCCATAGACCAAGAGATATTCTAGCAGAGATAGGGTAGGACTGGGTACAAGGGGTACACTGTCTGGAAAGCCACATCCACATACTGTTTCACACTGTTAAATTGTCACGGTTTCATGGTGATGTTCTACGCTTTTCTTCCTTGTTCTGGCCATTTCCCTGCAATCAAACAGCCTGAAGGTATTGAAAAGGAATTGACTCAGAGCTCCCTCATCTGTACAAAAGGTAAGGCAAGTTCATTCCCTCTTTCCAGGGCGTCAGTGGAACTGCTCTACTGTCTTGTAGGTTTTTCTCCTACAAAATCAGAGACCTTTCCAGGGGAGGAAAGAGGGTCTCAGGGTCAAGGTGCTACAGTTCAGGATTTTCAGAGATACCTTTTGCTCATTGGGAAAGTCTCTGCAGCATTTTCTTTACCAAGACTGCAGATTGTAACAGTCACTGTAGTAATGCTTACAAAGTGAAGACTTCTGGAAAAAAAGATGATTTTAACTATTTCTGTTGTTACATTTTCTCATCAGGCATGATGATTTCTGATCCAGTGTCTCTCAGCCTGCCAAGAAACCTAGTGGAGGGATCAGCCAGAGCTTATTTTTCTGTTGTTGGTAGGTTGAGTATTTAGGCTAAAACCAAAAGTAAATGGCATTTCTCTTTTGCTGCACCAAGTGTCGTCATGTATACATGTGCAAAAGTTGAGAAAATACTTAATCCTGATTTTAGAGGAAACGTTTCCTACTTTGCAAAATGTCAGTGAAAGACAAAAGTTGCTCAGAATTCTCTCATATCAAAAGAGGACAAAATAGTCAAAATATTTAACTTATATTGCATTTCAGATTATACTGCATTAGCATATCCTGTTCTGCATAGTAAAACAGTTAATTCAGCTGAAAAGTAAGATAAGGCAGACTTCTCTGAAAAAAAAAAAAATTTGATTTCTTGAAACAAAGACTTCAGAACTTTGGTGACTGCATAATTTCAAATTTATGCTTTCACGTAATGAGAAATATTTGTTAGGCAGTAAGTTCCCATAGAATAAGACTTTCAGGTCCTGATCAGCTCCACTAATCTTAACGTCATTATTAAGACTGACAGTTCTCTTCAGTGAAAAATTTTTGAGGTTCTGAACTCAGATTGCTTTCTAAACACAGTTGTTTTGCATGCCTAGGTCAGCGTTAGCTGTGCTGATACTGTGCAACACAGCCTCTATTAGCCCATCAGCATCATACCCCACACATCATTCTCACGTGTACACACAAAACGGGAAGCAGGTTGTAAAGGGCAGGGAAGTATAACCCTTCTAAGGGTTCATAGCTGTTTCTCAGAACCCATGCCAGCCAATATCGGTACTCATTTTTTTTTCTCAAATTCTCAGTTTCTCCCAGGTGTCCAGCATCAAAATCAAAAACGTGGGCATTTCAGCCTTTCTTGTAACTGACTTCTTATATCTTTCATTCTTCAGGAGACATTTTGGGTACAGCCCTGAGGAACATGGAGAACCTCCTCCACATGCCTTATGGCTGCGGTGAACAGAACATGGCCTTGTTCACACCCAACATCTATGCCCTGGATTATCTGAATAAAACTGGGCAGCTGAATGAAGAGATTAGACTCAAGGGTACTGGATATTTATCCTCAGGTGAGAAGCTTTCAGATTCTTCCATTTAATGTTGTGATTGTGTGCTTTTTAACTTTAAAGCTCTACACGGTGGGTGAACACTGATCTCTGAATACTAGCACCTTGTTTATTGCATAGGAGCAGGCAATGGCAGCACCCCGAAGAAGCAGGTTGTACTTTGAGGAGCAAAAGCAGATAGAATTCATTGTGGCTGACATTATTCACCAGACATACATTACTTAATATTAAATCCAAAATTCTTACTGCTTCAGGTGAATAAACAGCAGAACTAGTCCTTTTTTGTGATTAGAAAATATACTGTCTTTATGGTATGATGACTGGCGGGTGGCTAATGTGATGCCCATCTACAAGAAGGGTCGGAAGGAGGATCCGGGGAACTACAGGCCTGTCAGCCTGACCTCGGTACCAGGAAAGATCATGGAGAGGATCATCTTGAGTGAGCTCTCACGGCAAGTGCAGGGCAGCCAAGGGATCGGGGCCAGCCAGCATGGATTTAGGAAAGGGAGGTCCTGCTTAACCAACCTGATCTCTTTCTATGACCATTGACCCGCCTTCTGGATGCGGGGAAGGCTGTGGACGTCGCCTATCTGGACTTTGGTAAGGCCTTTGACACCGTCCCCCACAGCGTTCTCCTGGAGAAGCTGGCAAATCATGGCATAGACAAGTGTACTCTTCGCTGGGTTAAAAACTGGCTGGATGGCCGTGCCCAGAGAGTTGTGATTAATGGGGTGAAATCCTCTTGGTGGCCGGTCACCAGTGGTGTCTCCTCAGGGCTCAGTTTTGGGGCCGGTTTTGTTTAATATCTTTATCGATGATCTGGATGAGGGGATTGAGTGCACCCTCAGTAAGTTTGCAGATGACACCAAACTAGGTGGGAGGGTTGATCTGCTTGAGGGTAGGAAGGCTCTACAGAGGGACCTGGACAGGCTGGATCGATGGGCCAAGGCCAACTGTAGGAGGTTTAATAAGGCCAAGTGCCGGGTCCTGCATTTCGGTCACAACAACCCCAAGCAACGCTACAGGCTTGGGGAAGAGTGGCTGGAAAGCTGCCCGGCAGAAAAGGACCTGGGGGTGCTGGTGGACGGCCAGCTTAACATGAGCCAGCAGTGTGCCCAGGTGGCCAAGAAGGCCAACAGCATTCTGGCTTGTATCAGGAATAGCGTGGCCAGCAGGAGCAGGGAAGTGATGGTGCCTCTGTACTCGGCACTGGTGAGGCCTCACCTCGAGTGCTGTGTTCAGTTCTGGGCCCCTCTGTACAAGAGGGACATTGAAGTGCTGGAGCGTGTCCAGAGGAGAGCTACCAGGCTGGTGAGGGGTCTGGAGACCAGGTCATATGAGGAGAGGCTGAGGGAGCTGGGCATGTTTAGCTTGGAGAAGAGGAGGCTGAGGGGAGCCCTCATTGCCCTCTACAACTACCTGAAAGGAGGTTGGAGAGAGGTGGGGGTTGGCCTCTTCTCCCAGGTGAATAATGACAGGACCAGAGGAAATGGTCTGAAGTTGCGTCAGGGGAGGTTTAGGTGAGATATTAGGAGGAATTACTTTACTGCAAGAGTGATCAGGCACTGGAACAGCCTGCCCAGGGAGGGGGTTGAGTCACCATCCCTAGAGGTGTTTAAGAAACATCTAGATGTGGCACTTCGGGGCATGCTGTAGTGGCAGAGATTGTAGGTTGTTTGGTTGGACTCGATGATCTCAAAGGTCCTTTCCAACCATGAAGATTCTATGATTCTATGATTTATTGTGTTTTCAGGGTACCAAAAACAGCTATCATACAAACACCGGGATGGATGCTACAGCTCCTTTGGGACACGAGATAGGGAAGGGAGTGTATGGTAAGTTATGCCACTTTCTATTTCCCTAGTACAGGGTCTTTAGGCTTTGAAAAATGACCAAATTATTAAGTGATTCTTATTTTTAATAGACTAAATGGACATAGCTCAATTAATTTGGTTCCCCTAGTAAAGGAGAGATTAATAAACTGGAGACAGTGCGACAAAAGGATGGTAAGATGTTTGGGGGCTGGAGTATCTAGTGTTCAAGGGGAGGCTGAAGGAACTGTTCAGCCTGTAGAAGAGGAGGCTACTGAGGAACCCAGGTTAAGCTTTCTGCTACCTAGATAGGGACTGTAGAAAGGACAAGAGTTAGACTCTTGTCAGGGGTGCACAGAGTAAGGACAAGAGTTTGTCCTTACTCAAGTTGCAACAGGGAAAATTCCAACTGTCTAGAAGGAAAAAAAAAAACTTTCCCCAGGAAAAGGCTGCTGCACTGAGACAAATGCCCAGAGAGGATGTGGATATCTCTAGCACTGACAGAGCTCTGAAGCTGGCCCTAGTTTAAGCAGGTGGTTGGACTGGAGACTTCCGGAGGTCCCTTCTCACCTAGTTTATGTCGTAATTCTGTCAATTAAGATTAGAAATTACTATCATCAGTCATCAAGCTGTGTCTATACTTTACCCTTGCTCTGAAAGAATGGTTCCTGCACAGTAATGCAGAAATTTCATGTCAGTTTTTAATATGAGGATTTTGACTATCTTATTTATTTAAAACTTACAAAACACTCGTTTCTTTTAACTCAGATACTACAGAGTAAATTTTATGTCATTTTCTATGCATATTCAGTTGCTGGTAAACCTTCCTGGTCTTGTTCACACCCTACTTGCTTTCTGTTCCTGGTTCGCCTGCAGGCTCACTGCCTTTGTGTACAAGTCATTTGCACAAGCCAGACGCTACATTTACATTGACGACAATGTCCAGACTCAAACTTTGATCTGGCTGGCAAGCAAGCAGAAGTCAGATGGCTGTTTTGAAAATGTTGGGTCACATTTCAACAATGCTTTGAAGGTAACTGAGACAGGACTAGTTCCAAACTTCCAGTCCAGCCATAGGGATTGATTTGGATCATTTCTTCCAGACACAAGCTTATCACCACACTCGTACTTTTCCTAGTACTGCTCTCTCGTGTGTTTCACATACAAGCAGGGCTTGACTTTTATGGATGGTATTGCTGACGAGGTAGAAACAAGTAGAACTTTCTGAGTCAGAAGTATCAGGCGTTCTTTTCCACCACTGCATTGTATGTTCCGCCACAGGCTATAATGTGCTTTATTGCATATGTGCAAAAGCCAAGAAAATGCATGAAATAATTTTTGGTTTTATCCTGAGTGAACTTGATCTTCCTTGTTCCTCTGCACACTGCAAGACAGAAATTACTTCTGCTCTCCAATCTAACTGTTATCTGAACTATGAATTATTTCATATTTTGTTTCTTTCTAGGACATTTGTACTGACCTGTTCTTTGCTTGTTTTTTCTTCAGGGTGGAGAAGAAGGTGAATACTCACTCACAGCCTACGTTGTGGCAGCGTTGCTGGAGGCTGGACACTCTGCTGAAGTAGGTATTTGATGCTGTTATGCTCTATTAGTCTGGTCGGCGGTTTGTCAAACGGTACAGAAGTCATAGTCCTCACATCCGTATTCTTTAACAGTGTGGTAAATACTGATTGTAGGACGGTAGGGTCAGCCGAGGAAATCTGTTTCCAGAACCCTAAAGCTGGCATAAGTATTTGATGAGTGTTAGAAATCAATTATGTATTTAGTTCCTATAGATTAATTTTTAAAATCCCTGAGAAATCCAGTTGTGTTAAAAAATCATTGTCTCTGTAGGTGCAAAATCCAGACAGCATTTGCCTACTCCATCCAGAGTCCAGTTTGGAATCATCTCTGAATTTGCCCATTCCAAAGTCCAAGCTACCCAAATCTTCAGTCCTTCAAACTCTGTGCATTTAGACCCAAGCTGTGTTTCTGTTTCCCTTTGTCGTTGTCAATAATGGAAGGAAACAATGACCTGCTGGTTGGAATACTAGGCGCAGGAATGAGAGCTGAGTTTTATTCTCTGTAATTCACTTCCTACATATCCTTGAGCCCCTGTTTTTTGCTGACTTTTGTTCTTTCTAAAATGGGGAAGATGAGAATTGTTCCCAATCTGACAAATATGTTCTAGGCATGCTGAGTTTTGCAGGTCCCTCAGGTACTGTGGTATGGGGCGTCATTTAAGTACCCGAGACTGTCAGGATAAAAACATTGTGTAGAATCAAATAGTTCTTCAGCAACATGAATTAGTTCCCAATATCTTCATAAGAAGTTCCAAAATGTGCCACGTCTATAAGTGAAGCTGCATAGACAGGACAGGATTAGTAGTGTGCTGGTGATGTCTGAGATAAAGTAGAGCTCGCAGAGATAGTCTGTAAGGCTAAAAGAGATGAAAAGTTATCTTGATAGCTTTAGCTAGCAAATGAGCAATAACACCTATCTGGGAGAGTCTCCTTCATCATGAGGTCTCAACACAATTTAAACAGTTCTGCAAAAATGATTTTTTGGAGATAAAGCAACCAAGGAACAAAGGATTCACCTGCATAAGGTCATCTTGCAAATCAGGAAAAGAACCAGTGCTCTGTTAGTCCAGCCATGTTGCCACTAAATAAACACAGAAAGAAGGCAACACCACTGGAAGGGCATTTTTTACAGGATACACTCTGTGGGCCCTTAAACATGCCATGGATCATGTATATTTTTAGCATGAAGGGTCTGTGATGGCAGCTTAAGCAGTGATGGAAGTATTTAAAGAGAAGCTGAGACACAAATTCAAGTACCTGACAACCTACTGTATTTTGCATTACTAGCATCCTGTCGTTCAGAGTGGCATGAACTGTTTGGAGAACGCATTTGATAATGGGGTCCACAACCTGTATAACCAGGCCCTTTTTGCCTATGTTTATGGCTTAGCTGGCAAAGAGGAAAGATGCCAGTTCTTCCTTGAGAAGCTGGACGAGACAGCCACCAGAGATGGTAAGTGTGTTATGGCCATGATACAGACAATACAGCTGATGGAATGGCCAGTGTTATGGTATAAGCTATTCTGATGTAAAGGTTTCATGCCTGCTATGCTACTGAATTTATCTCTAAGAACTTCTCTGTCTCTTTTGACTTCACAAAAGACTGAGGTGTGGCCTGAATTTCTTAGAATTATGAAATAATGTAGATGGGGAATGACCCTTGGACGTCTCAGTCCGAGGTAGTGGAAGAGTGTACCTAGTTTCCCCATTAGCCTTCTCTTCTACACACTGAACAAACCCAGTTTCCTTGACTATTCCATGGATGCCGCCTTAGCATCCTTCTGCTGCACTGACTTCACTTTAACCCCTCTTAGACTTATACAGCCCCCTTTTGTTAATTCCCTTTCCATCTCTTCCTGTTTTCTTTTCCATCCTGGAACTGAAATGTATCTAGTTCAGGACACTGGTGGCTGAAAAAACTTTTGAGTAAAGGCAGAGAGGGAAACGTATGCCTGTCTCCCACATGGTGCTGTAGTGAATTAACCAGCAAGTAATTTTTCCATGCTTTTTACACCCCACTTTTCTGTTTTCAGGTGGTTCAGTTCATTGGCAGAGAGAAAATAAGCCACAAGCAGAACACTTCCCTTCCTTCTATTCCCGTGCCCCTTCTACTGAGATTGAAATGACGAGCTATGTGCTCCTGGCTTTGCTCAACAAAGCCAAACTCACTCGAGAAGACTCATCTTACATTTTTCGCATTGTGCGCTGGCTTGTCAGACAACAGAACCCATATGGTGGTTTCTCCTCCAGCCAGGTAACAACTGGGTGTGGTAAAAAGAAAGCTTGTGGGAGCAGTCCAGCCTGCAAGCTGGATCTCGGTAGTAGGACATCTCTTCCTGACTGCAAATTTTTTTGAATAATATTCGATAAATGGTGCTCGCATAAGTTTCCTTGTCAGGTCACATCATGCTCTTCGTAGGCAGCTTCATCCATATTCTAGTTTTAGGAAACGAGAATTTGCCAGAGTTTCAAGTTAGCAATAGACAGCAATCAGTGTTGACGCAGCATTATCCCATTTTTTCTGGGATAATTTGTATCTATTGCCCCAGAACTTCTATCTTGTCTCCTTAGCTCTTTGCAAAGTGCCCCTCCGTTCATGAGCACTGATAAAAAGCATCAGGGAAATACGAGCTGTGCTAATCTTATGCACCATTTTACAGCTGGGTATCTATCTGATTAGGGATTATGTTGTTCTTTTCAGGACACTGTTGTTGCTCTCAAAGCTTTGGCCCAGTATGGATACCTCACCTTCTCTAAAAAAATTCTTAACACAGTCAAAGTCAGCTTCATGGAATCCCCCAGTAAGACTTTCCAGGTGAATGAAAAGAACCGCTTCTTACTGCAGCAGGCTTCCTTACCCACTATTCCAGGCGATTACAGTGTGGAAGTGAACGGCACTGGCTGTGTCTATCTGCAGGTAAGCAAGCTGGAAACTGAGTTTCCTAACTCAGGGTCCTCCATACCTCATTCCCCTCCATACCTCGTACCAAAGACACAAAAGCCTATAAGTCTGTGACCATCTCACGCTTCCTGTCTCTTTTAGACCACCGTGAGATATAACGTCCATTTGCCAAAAAAAGTTGCAGGATTTTCTCTCTCCATACGGCCGGCCAATGTATCTTGCACAGGCAACTTCCCACCGAAGTTTGACCTTGTTCTCTCCGCCAGGTAACTTCCTCTTATTGATCTACCTGCCTTGCGTTCATGGTTTGGTAAAGCATCCAAGGAAGGATTTAAGTGCAGGCAGTTAACTGCTACTGTGCAGCTGCAGGAAGACAAACAAATCATTGGGAGCCAAAAATGACATTCGCTGGTCTCCTCTCAGTTTGCAGACCAGATTAACAGAACTTTTCTCATTTTAGTTACACAGGAAACCGCAAAGTCTCCAACATGGCTATTGTTGATGTGAAGATGCTCTCAGGTTTCGTTCCTGTAAGATCTTCCCTGAAACAGGTAAAGAATGGGAGCAAAGCGAATGGTAAACCCTGAAAGCATAGGAAGTTGATAAAAATAGTCTCTGATTAGCAAATTGGAGCCCTGTGGAAGTTCTGCAAAGTCCCTGGGCCTACCCTTCCGTCACACACTCTGTCTCAGACCCGTACCTGTTCATCTGTTGAAGACAAATCTGTTAGGAGTTGACAAATACAGTAGCCCAACAGAGGTGAGACCGCTGCAGCTTCATATCCCTAGGTACAAAAAACAGCAAGGCTAAGTGTGTATTCCCAATAGGCAGACATGCACACTGTGCAGATGTATACATATGTGCATATATACATGAGTGGCCACACAGATCAACAGAGACAGAAAAGACAACACTTACACAAAAAAGACAGCACAAATGGCTTGTCCTGTTCCCCCTTCAGGGTGATCAGACTGAAAGCTCATTTGTGGACAAGATGAATAAACATATATATATATATATGTACACACAGGCACATATATACATGCAAATATACAACGTGGATCCCTTTGATAGCTGACTGTCATCGTTTAATGCCAGCTGGCAGCTAGGACCACACAGCCACTTGCTCACCCCATCTTCCTTCCCCCAAGAAGGGTAGGGAGAAGAGGGAGAAAAGGAAGAGAAAGGAAAAAAACTCCTGGGTTGAGATAAAGACAGTTTAATAGAACAATATCAGAAAAAGAAAATAACAATAATAATAATGACACTAGTCACTCTCACCACCCAGTGAATTGGCACTGCCCGAGCAGCGATTGTGGATTCCTACCCCACTAGCCAACCCTCATTTATGTACTGAGCATGACATCTATGGTATGGAATATTCCATTGGCCATTCCGTTGTTCTGTCTGTGCTCCTTCTCAGCTTCTATGGGAAGCTGAAAATAGTCCTTGAAAAGCATAAACATTGCTTAGCAACAGCTGAAAGAATATGCGTTGTTGGCATTCCTTTCACAGCAATCACGAGAAAGAAAATTAACTCTTTCCCAGCTGAAACCAGGACATTGACCTCAAACTCTCAGTCTGCCCAGTAGTTGTCCCTTGATACCTGTTCTACTCAGTCACTGGCACCTGGACATATGTGCCCTCGAGGCCGCAGCCCCGCTCCGGTGGCTGGAACTGAGCTCCCCAGCACCCACACATACACTTGGTGGGTACCTCCAGGAGTCAGCCTTAGACATGCAGTCCCTGCAGCAGTTGGGTTTGGATCTCCTCGTCTCCGAGTTGCCTCGCACAGACACAGACACACACACACACAAAAACACACACAGATGAGTCTCTGCTAGCTGGTCCAGCCCAACAGCCAGTATCTGCCCCCAAGACCTTATGATCTCTCCAGTAACAGGCTCGGACCTCCTGGTCCCTCCGATAGACACCTCAGATCCTCTGGTATCTATCTTCAATATTTGGCCCAGACTTATGCCTCCTTCAGTAGCTAGCTGCCAAGCCACTTAACTCACTCACCAGCTAGTCCAGGTTTGCCAGCGATGGCACACTGACGTACACACCCACACACAACAAGCCTGAAGTCTGTTGTCTCAAGATGCTAGCACCCCAGACACAGTTCCTGTGATCTGTGGTCACCTCTTCAGTGGCTGGTATTCCGTACCCACACGTGCACACAGAATACAGAGCTCCTCACAGCATTTAATAAGAAGGTGGGACAGAACAGCTACAGGGCATGGCCGAACAAGTGTGCTGACCACCAACCTGTTTATGTGCAACCAGCCCCTTTTATCTCATTTTTTTCCACCCTTTTTCCTCCCAATTGGACTTTATCCTTCCCTTTGTTACTTCTGGGTCTTCCCTAAAAGTCCTGTGATAACTCTTTCTTGAGTCCCAACACCCTATGCTCAGCCCTGTGCCCCTGTAGGCAGCATTTCCCTTGAGCCTGTAAGGTGATCCAGGGATACTTTGCTGTTGACTCACCTGGTGGGGCTCACTGCCTGAAGATGGGGCTGGTCACTGCCCTGTGGCAGCCCAGGGGGGAGCTGTGTCAGGGGGCTCCGCTGGCTCTGCTCAGGCTACCGGGCCTTAGCGCATAGTGCAATTGAGGTTCTGCGGCAGATGCGTTAGCTTCAAGCCATGAGCTGTAGTCTTCAAGTAGATAAAAAGAAGAATTCAATTCATTGTAGAGTCTGCTTATAGCTTGGTGCTTTAATAATCATTCGGCATTCAGGCCTGAACTTCTTTTTTGGCTAGAACTGTATGAAATTTATAACTTTTCTTTTGAAGATTTTTTCATTGAGATGTTACACTGTTTGGCATCCTACTCCTCTTTATATGTACTTGAGAAAAAATAGCTGGTTTTTAACGTTTGAATTATTTTGGATTTGTGCCTTTTATAGTAGAACAATTTTGCTCTTATGCTTTTCTATATTTTTTTAAAACTTTTTCTTTTTTAAAGTATAGAATGGACGAGCAAGTGAGTCAGCTTGAGTGATTGTTTAACTGTAAATTTTGATTGAAATGAGAGCACTCTTAAGTTAATGATAGAAGTCACCTGCACCAAAGCTGACTAGTAAAACTGTCATTGTGATTGGTTTGCACTCCTCATGTTATGGAAATACTCGACTTGCTTTTCTTTATTCTGGCCACGAGATGGCGGGTTGGCACAAGAGGAGCATGGCAGCCACTTTAAAAACATTTTACTATCGAAGAGTTATTTGAAAGTCTCCTTGGCGAGTCTCCTGTGTTAACACGGCTATCATTTGCCTTATTTAAAGCTTCAGTACCAGAATTCTGTTGTGGATCGTGTAGACATCAAGAACAACCACATCCTTTTCTACCTTCAGAAGGTGAGTTTGTGGGGTTTCTTATTGGTTTTATTAAATTGGAAGTTTAAAACAGCCTCCCAGATAAAAGAAAAATCCCATTAATAGCAGATTAGCAATATACGTCTTAAATACGTAAAGAGACTTCACTCAGTCAGACATCAAATATACATGCACAATAGTTGTAATCTACAGTGAGGAGATACGCAGTTGTTATTATTTTTGGTGAAAAATGCTGTATGATTAAATCGCATTTCACAAACATAGCTAAGTTGCATTCCATATTGCAAAAGTTCACAGTCTACGTAATATTCCTCAGCCTCTAAGGGATGCTCCTCATTAGTTGATCTGAGAGTGTATTACAGAGAGTCATTGTTACACTTCCCCCAATTTTAGAGAGATTTCTGGATGAAAAGAATAGCCCTCCCACATCAATAACATTAATAAAGGGAATGAGAGAGAAGTAAGAGGAAAATCAAAACAAGGGATCTTGAAATACCAAGAAGGGAAGGAGAGAGGAAGCATAAAGAAATAGTCATGATAACTACTTCTCAAACAGTAATTTTTATTAGTTGGTCTCCAAGGTTCTAATAAGGAAGATTGGAGTCAGTATTCTGAATTCATAGAGAATGTGAAAAGTCTACCCAGCAGGGCGCCAGCGATGCAGAAAGTTGCATCTGTCCCTGTCCATGGGCCATATATTCCTATAAAGAGGTCAGCAAGACAAAAACAAGGACAAACAGAGAAGAGAGCAGGGGCATAGTTACAGACATGCGAGAGAAAGCTTGAGAAACTGAGGAATATGAGTAAGGAGAGAAATTTGGGATATTTAGCTGCCAGAATGCGGAATAAGGAAGAGAACCACAGGGAAGGATAGAGATCTTGAGTTCAAAGTGATTAAAGAGAGAAAAGTGGGGAGAAGATTCATAGAAGTGCTGAAGGTGATGTTAGCTGGGAAAAGGCAAGGAAAGAAACTAGCAGCCACTTTCAATGACAGGATGAATGCTGGTGTGCTGAAAGCTGCAGTTACCCAGGAATGATTGGGCTAATTGGCAACGGAAATATAAAGAGGAAGAAAAATAAGAGCACATAATTTCAGCAACAAAACATATTTAGCAATAGCTTTCAAATAATTACCTGATTTGACATCACGTTTACAATCTGGAGAGAACTGCAGAATGGCAGCTTGTCACCCAGTCTGACTCAGAAATGCATTTGTTCAACCTTAGCCTAACGAGAAGATATGAAAAGAAAAAGTCTGATGCATTTTCTTGTCTTGTCATTTCCAGGTCTCCCGGAAGGAAATCAACTTCTCCTTCAGTGTGGAGCAGAGCCTGCCTGTCTCAGACATCAAACCAGTGCCAGTACATATGTACGATTACTATGAAACAGGTACGTGACCTCAGCAGGCCTGAGCAAAACCTGTGAAATCAGTGTTGAGAGAGAAAGCTAGCAATTCCGCTGCTTTTGCTTACCGGACAGCAAAAGGTTTGCCGAGCATAGACAGTTTCTGCCTCCCTCTCTTTTCATTACTTGCTTCATTTCGACATAAAGCAGATTAGAAAGTGAGACGTCAGGAGTTGCTCTCTTTCTTACAAACTGCATAGAGAAATAAGTGGGGTTCCACTTTCTTTCCACAGTTTGAACACAATGGTTACAATCAATAACTAAAAGTGTTCCGGACTTCCCTGATCTGGGTTGTCACGTATTTTTGCTTTATATTGCCATAGTAGGCTGCAGTCAAAGGATTCGTCCTCGGTGGGATTTGAATACTTAAGTAGGAATGACAGTCCCACTGAACTCGAGAGGAGTTTAAGCACCTAACTAGAAATGTAAGTGCCTGTCCACCTTTCTCGATCTGGCCCCAAGGAACTACAACTGCATCAGACATTACTCACTTGTGGAACTTACGTTATCAGAACTATGGCTCAGGTTCCCCCATATTTTTCTCAAGCTTGGCACAACCTATGAGAACTGTATCCAAGCAGATTAGCAGAATATCTAGAGAATTGACCCTGGAGTGCAAGTTCTGCCACCTGATACACATCTTGCATGGTGACAGCAATGATGTGTCCTGACAAACACAGCCAGAGGAGTGCATTGGGCTCTGACTGTGCACCCCTGCAACTGGGTGCTTTGACAACTAGAAGACTAACACAAAACCTGTCAAATGTTTTCTGGTTCATTATGTGTTAATCACAGGTGCACATGGACTGGGGTCAGAATGATTTCTCACTCTCACACAAATGTCATCTTCGTTTCTTCTTTCCAGATGAATATGCCCTTGCAGAATACAACACACCCTGCTCCTCACCTTCCAACTGAAATTAGATATGTGCCAGAAGAGGTAATGATTCAGAAGAGACCAGAAAAGCATTTGTAGAGGAAGAAGAAGATAAGAGGCTTGCTTGTTTCTGGGAGGGCAATGAAAAACACGTAGAAGGATGAGGAATAATCAAATCCCAAATTGCAGTAGATCAGAATGACCCATTCTGGCCCACACTTCTAAAGAACTTGGGGTCAGTGTGGGTCAGAAACTCCAGATAAAGTGCTTTTCCTGACATGGGAGATACTGTGCAATTGTTAACTCTGATAATGCGTCTTTTTGGAAACTTATGAGATACATTCCAGTGGGAGCTTTGTGTAAAGCTAAACTCCTGAAACATGTGTTCTTGGCCACAGACCAAGAAACCCAAGATTAGGAGAATAATCTGCTGCTGCTTCTGTAGATTTTATTTATTTCCGTGTTTGCATTTTATCCTGAAGGAAGATTCTGAAGAAATTACTTTGATGCTCACCTTTTTCAGTGATTGAACTGAATCGCCTACAGATGTCAGAATTCTAGTCACAGGAAGACAACTTTTAAGCAGTTTTTGTCTCTATTTAGGAAGAAAATTTTTCTTCAGATTAACATCTCATATTTTGCTGCTCTTTGTAATAAAACCTTCTGATTGGCAATGCTGTTTGTCCCAGTCTCCACTCCTTGTTGTATCTAGAACTAGGTGTTGTAAGGTATTTCATAAGCAAAAAAATGCATACCTTGGAGAGATCAATCAATGACAGTGACATTCTGACATCAGTGACGTTTTGTGGCACAGACAGGATCAGGGCCCCAGCCTAGCTCATGGAAGCTTTTCTAGCCAAAGCCTAACAGGAGGAGAAACTAGAGAGCTGTAACACAGAAACTCTTTGAAAAGGGGTTAGGGAGGAATGGTGGATCCAATGAGAGAAAAACGAGCAGATTTGTAGGGAGGGAAAAATAAAGAGAGCCACAAGGAGCTTATGATGGGGTGGCAAAGTACAGGAAATTTCCTGTCGTGCTTTCTGCATTTAGTCATCAGGTTACAGCAGCCTGCCACACACTGTGGCTACCGTCCCTCACAGTCTGCAGTGGCCTGACATGACCTTTGTCCTGATCACATCACACAGGTGGAAGGACAGAGAGACCAGCTACTTATCCATAACAATCTGAGCAGACATCTGCCAACGGAACCATATCACTGAGCTGTTGTTTCTTCAGTTGGGGTGTTAGACATAGTCCTAGTTACAGTCTTGGAAGAGACTAGCTTACTTATGATGAAAATGGGCTTCTCAAAGCAGATTTTGATTCCTACAAACACTTTACTCAACAGCAATGTGCCCGCTGTGAGGCCAACCACACCACAGCACAGGAGGTGGTAGGAGAGGAGCAGCCCTTTATGTACACCCCGAGAGCACTGTTCAGTAGGGTGTCAGGCTTGCCCAGAGATGGCTCAAGTGAAACTAATCCTACTGCACTGAGCAGTGCGGGGACCTTTGTGCTATGGGGCAGCCATGACAGAGATCCACAGGCTCGATGTAATCCCAGAAAGACGCAAAAGAAAATTGGAAGCTGTAGAAGCACATAAAAGTTGGTTTGGAGTGGACCTATGGAGGACATCAACTGAAACCTCTTATTCTAAGCAGAACCACCCAGTAGAAACTTGCAACTCAAATCAGGAGACATTTACAAAGGAAAAATCTCCGCTCTCTTCCCAGGACCTCAGCACTGGCCTGAGGGATGCAAGCTCTGTAACATGAGGTACAACCACGAGCAGCATATCAAGATGCATGACTCAGGCAACAGAAGGCATCCAGATCTATAGGTAGACCTGTCCATCAGCTCTGCACTGCACTTACTGCTGTTAGTTCTCCTTGCAGCCAAATGCAGTCATGCACAGGTCCTTCATTGCACGGTGAGAAAAGACCCAAGAGGTGCAAGAGAAAGAAATTAATGGCATTTTACTTGAAAGCTGTAAAAATACAACATATCACCCCAAACTTCCTCTCTTCTTTATGTCTTCCACCAACTTTCACCTACTTTTGAAAAAGAACAGTGAATTGATTTAGCACCAGGTACTTCCACTGAGATAAGATCTCAGAACCTAAAGCCTAAAGGTCAGCAAACGCTTACTGACATCACCTTTCTTGCTGCATCCAGGCCAATAGTGTGCCTCTTGTCCCTGACCAACAAAAGCACAATGCTGGGGACTATCTATGTTGAACTTCCAGTTACATTGAGTGAAACAATAATTTTCTACAGGGATTTTCTCATGTGATTCACACATTAACATATGCATATGTACTGGTACCTACACACAAGCAGCCTACTCATCAATCTGTTACTCCCAGTACAGGTATTTCTTGGGTTGTGGCTTAGAGTTTTCTGCAAGTTCAGACATGCGGTAGGGTTCCTGTGCTCCAATATGAGTTGGGTTATTACAGCTGCCTTTGGTTTAGGTAAATACAATGCCCTTCATTACAAACCTTGGCAGTGACTGAAGGGATTGTGGGGTTGCACAAACAGTCACTGATCTTGTCTGGGACAGTCCTTGTGAACCAACCTCTGCTGAGGCACTTTCATGGATAATAGCCAAAGACAGGAGGCTGCAACTTCACAGAGAAGAGAAGCTTGTTCTAGAGAAACTACTGATGGGACCCCAGTCCTCTGGGACTCGAAATCACATTGCAGTTAAGCCAGCCTAACAGGTAGGTGTCGCCGAACAGCATAGTCTTGGTCCTGCTCACCTTTTTCTGCCTTTGCTTTCATCCATGCTTTCCTGACCCTCAGAGTGGTGCGTGACTTGACCCCACAAAGAGCAGGTCAGAGACAGACCAATCCCAAACTGACAAAGATTTAGGAAATGTATGTTTATTCCTTCTACCTGCTTGAATGGGCTTACCGTGGGGTCAGGGAAGCAGTAGGAATCTGGCAGGAAAAACTGCACTGTGCCTTTCAGCAAGGCATGGATGCAGCTCAGCTACATCAGAGTTGTGCTGCAAATCCTGGGAGATTTTGCAGAAAGCTAAGCAGGCAATGTGTCAGCACTCCACCTCCTACCCCTACTTACCTTCTTACAGCACAGCCCGTCCTCTGTGTGTGCTGAGTGGCTCCTGCTTAGAGTCACAACTGTGGTCTCCACTTGGACGTCTTGTAACAAGTCTTGGGTCTCTTCCCCACTCCATCCGAAACCGCAGCAACAGGATAAGTCTTCCTTTCCAATGCTATTATTTGCTTGCTTGTGTTTATGGACCTAAAGACAACATCCTGACCCAACTTGACAAAACCAGAAAGCTCTGGTCACAAAGGTGGTAATGGGAGTGTGCCTTACCTAACCTGTGACAGCCTTGGTTCCCAAATACCAGGTACTATCTAGAATGAGAAATAGTCTGAACTGTGGCATTTTTATTCATATGAAAGTCCCTCCTTCTCTTCCTCCTGGAAATCCATTTATATTTTCTTGGCGTGTCCTCTGAAGTTGTAGTTTTATGCAATTTGAGTTGTGCTTACAAGACATGAAGCATGTAGAAATAAGCCAGTTTACCAGACAATTAAACATCTCTCCCCGCAATGCCCCAGTATCTGCTGGGTCTCAAATTTCAGCCATTTCCACAGTCTTCTCTGTTAAGATGGTTTCATACGCTGAGGCCAAAGAATAGCTCTGGGTGTGTCCAAGGTGTCTTTGCTTGGTCATGCATCAACAGATGCAGACAAATTCAAATCCTTCTGCCCAAATCTGGGTGGGGACTACATGAACAACCTGAAATGTGGAGGTTAACTGGCTTATTTGGACATGTTCATTGTCTGCTTCACCAGCAGCTACTCCGACTCTCGCATCAAGTCACCCACAGACTTCGGTCTTCTGTCCAAAAAACCAGGGGACTTCAAAAATAATGTCTATCACTGACAAACACCCTTACCACTGGATAGCTAGCCCGGTGAAGGCACAAGCACATATAACAACCCACAGAAGTCTCTTCCTAGGTGCCTTTCAGTGCATATGGAGAAGTCCTGAGATAGGGGAAGAATTTCTGCAGATCAGCTAGCAGGAGGGTGTTCAGCTTGAGAGCAGAATTGGGGTCCAGTCAAAAAAGCAGACTTCAGCAATTCAGCAACACCAGGACCTAGGAAACCTTGGGAAGCAGCTGGACCAAACAAGCTGAGGAATTGGGCATAAGACCCTAAGGCTCTTTGTGAATTTAGATCCTGACTGATGTGAGCTGGGTGTCTTTAACACCCTCTAGAACCTGACCCCACGCTCTGACATCTCTCTCAGTTTTCTAGATACACCACCTGGCATTTGAAAGCACATAGCAGGGGTTTTTTTGCCGTAGCACTATGGATGCAGGCAAGCCTGTAGGGGCATTTTGGTACAAAAAAACATTTATGAGCACATGTCATGCCATCAATATTTTTGAGTACTCTCCTTAAGATGGACAGAATTATGGGAACAGGGGTTTGCTTTCTTTGAGTTGAATTAAAGCTTTGCTTTACTGAGGGACAAGAGTAGTTTCTTCCCTGACAATTCTGGTGGAAATCCATGTAGTGTGATTGATGAGAGTTTCGACCTTTCGAAAAAAAAAGAATGACATTTTGAGAAAAGTATGTCATGAGGTGAGTGGTTTCACCTCTTCCAATTCTGCTCAAAACCCAAAGGTCCTGTCCCCAGCATTTCTGTTCCCAGCAGAAACACCCCCTGAGAACAACGCTTGACTCAAAAAGTCACACTGAAAGCAATGTTTTCTTATTTGCGTGAGGCCTGTGGGTGACTTTTGCTACAGACAGACACGCACCGAGGAATTGGCTATGATCCTAAGATGTTAAGGTGCCAAGCTGCTTTTCACTGACCCCAAGCTCCTCCTTGCTCTCCCATCCCTGTCAGCAGAAAAGATTGTGTGAGCTTCAAGAGGAGTCACTCAGGCTAGTTCAATCCACTTTCTTCAGCTGTGTACACTCAGCCTGCTGCTAAACAAAAGCCTTTGTTCAGTGCCATTCCAGTGAATGACCAACTGGTCAGATGGAAACTGATATGAAATGCAGAAACTTTCAAAAGTACAGCATTTAAGTTTTGCTACAAATTTCCAAAACACTAGGCTGATAGGGAGTGGCCGGGACAATGCAGCAGTATCTAGCAAAATCTGTATTTTATAGCCGCCTTTTACCTCTATAACTCTTTTACCTCCAGCACAACTAGTGACCCAAATTTTTTCTCATGGAGCTTTCATCATGTGAAATTGCTGATGCAGGAACTCAGAAGTTTGCTTAAGCTCAGTGCAAGTCAGACAAGCTGAACTATGTCCCGCAGTCTCACTGCATTGAGATTTTAATTTTATTTTTTTGCCAGAGGTAAAAATAGAGCTATGAGGCTGTTTTGCCAGGCTCACTGCGATGTATCTGTATATATTTCTCTAACTTATGCAGTAAAGTTGAGAAATTTGGCTACTTCCCTGTTACGCTGCTTCACGTTCTTCCCCCTTACTTGTTACTACCAAATAAATTTTACATAGAATTGATTTATGAGCTCCATAAGAAAGTCTTGATTTTTAAATGATGCAAAACAATCAGACGTTGCACAGCAGAAACCTATCACGGGCAGTAACAAGCATGACACCTTGCTGTTGTTCAGTCAGTTGTACCCTACAGTTTCTTTCCTTGTGTGTTTCATCTCTTCTCCACACAGCTGAGTGACCCAACCCTTAGCACTGCCTTACCAAAGGGGAACTCCTTTTCATAGACAGAACTGATGAAAATCTTAATTGAAGCAGTGAAGTAAAGAATAGGCAAAAGATGCAGAGCATGCACTCTACCAGAAGAAATCTCCAGAAAAGACACATAAGCCTGAGAGATCAATTTTTGAATGAGGGAGTGTTCTCACTCTTGATGTTTCAGACAATTTGGTAGAAGCCGTGTTAATGTTATACTTTTCCACAAGCAGAGGATGTAGCTTTTGGGTGCTACCTCAGCCAGTAAATAACAAGTCTTGTTTCCATGTTCTTTGCAGTCTGTGTCCTGCAACAACACCTGTGAAGGACTTTTTTCCACCTAAAGCACTGGGAAGGTACAGTAATCCTCACTGCTGTTCGAGACTGCAATAAATGCATGAAAACCTAAGCCAAAGGAATTTCTTAAAATTCCAGGTGAAAAAAATGTAACAATTGACAAGGACTAAAGATATTGAGTTCTTCGGATCATGTGAATCAATCAGACAAAATGGTAAGGGTCACCCCCCCAACTCCAAAAATGCCAAATATTTTCTTATTAGGTGCCAAATACAATAAGTTTATGCTCATTTCTTTAGTTTGAACACAAGCACTGGTCTTCTGTCTATGTATATGTCCCTATAAAAACAAGTCCTTGAAATAGTCTGCCCGTTTAAAAACCTAAATGATGGTCTGATCCTTTTAGCAGCAACATCTGGTTTCCAGGTAAGACTTCAAGAAATGCCTCCAACTCAGTGACCAGCAGCATGAAACCTTCAGCACTTTGTGGAAGCTCTTGATCAGTGCCGGAGGCTCTGCTGAACTCATGGCCAATGGATTTGCCCTGCTCAATAGCCTGTCCCAGAGCAAACATATGCACCATTACTTGCTCTGTTTCACTCTTCTTGATTTCTGCAACTGGCCTCCAACAATTAAGTTGCAATTTTTCTTTCCTTTAACCTTTATTCCTTGCTGTAGTCATCTATCATGACTTTTTTCATTGTTCTCTCCCGATTTTTTTCATTGTTGTTGACACTTGGTTTGGTTGAATGTGAATGCTTGGAGGGGATTCAGCGACTTAGCATTGTTTGAGATACGCTCCTACTGTTTTTTACCTCAAACAAACAGAGATGACATGGACTAGCATGGTCTGAGACGTGATCCTGTAAACAGCGGGAATAGTGGAACCATACATGCCCCTAGTTTTCATAGTTATGTAGCCCAGGAAGATTGGTGAAACTTAGGAAGAAGACACAGAGCACTAAATAAAATGATCTGGGGTAGATTCTTCCTTGTTTCTTGGATGTATGTGACTCTTGTATTTGATTACCAGAAAAGGCCAGCCCCTACATAAACTGATGGAATGAATCGCCAAAGGTATTCAGAAAAATTTCAACCTTTTCAACCATTTCAGCAACAAGCTGGTCACTCTGTTCTGCTGTTAGGTACATTTCTGAAAACATGCATCATGATTTGTAGTCAGTCTTGGACACGAGTTATGACTAGCAGGCTTGCTAAATAATTCTTTTCAAACTAATTCCAGACCTTTTCTGGTGTGATGGGGTTACTCGGAACTTTTTTGTCTCTTCCAGGAATATAAAGATCTGCCAGCGACAATGGAGGGCTCACAAAATAGCTTATAGAACTATTAGCCTGTATATAGTGCAAGAGAACACAATGACTGAAAGCCAGAGCAAAGGGGAGCCAGAAGCTTCAAGAAGCCAGCAAAGTGCCCAAGAAGCCAGCAAAGTGTTACGTTGAGACTGAGGCCTTGCACGCTGGAGGATGGGGGATGTGTTGCAGTGCCTAGCTGCTCCTGCATTTTATTTTTGTCAGGTAAAGCAAGAAGATTCACCATGACTTTACTTTTTTATCCTCACTGTATCTTTAACGAGGCATCGTCAGAGCATTCTGAACTCAGAGCAGTTCTTGGGGTACCGCCACCAATGCAGCCGGAGCGAAAATCACACAGACTCTGCCTGTTCAGCACAGCTTCAGGGAGACGCCTCTCATGGGCTTCAGTGTTGCTGTACCCATCCCTTTCTAGTGGCTGGATCCTGCCGAAGCCAGTGTGAATCTTCCTTTCCACCTCCCTGGGTGCTGGCAGAATTCAGAGTCTGCTGAGCAGGCTACGCAGGACTGGTAGCACTGGCTCTGCTGTCACAGCCAAACGTGCCCTCCGGTTTTGTTCCCAGCTGACACACTCTGTCTTAAAAAGAAGTCAGCTGAGTCTTGTTTTCTTACTCTGATTGCTATCCTTAGAAAGGTGCTCGAGAACCTTAAAACTACCATGACTCAATCTTCCCTTTAACTTTCCCGTGAGAAAAGGTCATCCATCTGCTTTCACTTCTTCCAGCAGTTCCTGTGGGATCCATCTGCTGCAGTCCATGTGAACATGACAGGAGAGTCTCTGGAGGCTTTCCTCAGAGGTGTGAACAGCGAGGACTCTGCCACAGCTTCATGTAAAAGCAAAGTGCTTGTGCTCCCCTCAGGCTAGCAACTAGGGGTGACATTAGACATGGATGTGATGCTCCAGTCACTGCCTCATCTCCACCCAGTGCTCTCCAGTAGACGGTTTTGCCTAGCACCAGTCGTTGATGAGGCAGAAGCCTTAAAAAACACTTAGTTCTTTAAAAGGGAAAACTATGCAACAAGGACTTTCTCTGACTCCCTGTTTGCCTTAGGCCAGCTTGTTTGCCCCGAGCCGTTAGAAGTATCAACTGTTCAGAAAGATAATCGAAGATAATAAGAATGATAGCTCTTCATCAAGGACACATCTCCAGCTTGTTCCATGTACTGCTCAGTAGTTCAAATATATTATAGATATATGCAGATAATATGTTTGCAGAATATATTACCACTGGAGACAAAGCAGAAATAGCCTTTATGTGTGGGGAATGAATCCAAAAAACTTTTCAGGTGTAAGGTCAGGGGTTGAAGGCACAAACAAGCACTCCCTGGGAGGCATCCTTAAAGTATCACAATTAATATACTGAGTAACGCAAGAGTATTGTTATGCTGCCAAGTAGATAATAATAGCAGATAAAGGGAGAAAAATCCGCAGGCTCTGAATAGCATAATAATGCGTTTGGAACAAGTTCAATTTCTGGTATGTCATGGTGGAAAGCAAAAGCCTTTGCAGCAACAAAAAAATGGATTTAGAAGCTAGATGTTGGCCAACGGCAAAAAGCTCAAAGTGATGCTCTTGTACTCACAAGGTGGCTGTAGCAACTGTTGGTGTTAACAACCAGTTGCAAGAGACCCCTACGTCCATGCTCTTTTTCACATTTGAGCCCTAGCAATACCATGCCTGCACGCAAGACAAACTTGAAAGGAATGAGAAGAAGTAGCACCTGCTCTTAAAGAGGTAAGTCTCATTTCTTGGAAGCATCTTCTATGAACTCTTGGTTCTGAAAATAGCATTTTACAACCTTGCAGTGACTACATCAAGATCCATGCTCCCTTCTCAGAGCAGCTGGTACAGCCATACGGCATTTCCCCAAAAAAAGTATGTCTGAGAAATGAAGCAGAAAGCCTGGCAAAGTGGTATTTCATTTGGCCCACATCCATACCACAAAGCTGCATTCGTGTAACCACATCCAAAGAAGCATGTAAAGACATTGCTCCTCCATATTTCCCTTCTCACAGACAACCCAACCTGCTGCTCAGAGGGGTGATTCAGATCCGTTATGTCAACAGTGGTGGCAACTCCACAAAAGGACTTTAAGAGTGCAATCATGCCAGTAAAGCCCTTGTAGGTCTGTAGTCTGATGGCTGAGATCCCAAGGGGAAGCAAAACTCCTGGATGACCCCTCTTAAACCACTCCAGAGAAGATGGGCAATCAGCCAGGGAAGACTACCCCACTGTAAACTAGTGAAGAGAAGAGGAAAATAAGAGGGGCTAACAGTCTCAAACACCCATAAATCTGCTGTTAAAATGTATTTGTGAGGCATTTCTGCAGAATGAAATTTAAAAGCAGACCTACTACAAAGCAGAGAAAAGACATTGCAATATGAAAGCCTCAGACAGCTACTTTCTACATGCAACTGGCACAAGCTGTGACCTGAACTCAAAGCAAAAACTTCTACCTACAGAGTGCAGAAGTTACAGCTCAGAAGAGAGAAGAGTTGTACGTAGCTGTGAAATAGAAACAAAGGGTTAGGATTTTCCTCAGAGGCTGAAAGGTTAGGGAATGGGTTTGGCAGTCTTCAGCATGCTAGAGATGGCTGCTTTAGCCTCAAGCACCTTTCTGGTAGCCAGGAGAGCAAATGTATGGCAACTTCATGTGCAGCTTGTGTCAGCTTTTGGTAGACAAGGTGATTGCTCAGCACCAGCCACGAGCTGATTGCTAACATGGGAGGTTTAGGGAGGGTGCAAGCAGCCAGCCCAGCTGTCCCTGGCTTAAATAGCTATATTTTTGGAATTGCACGCCAGATGTTCCCCTCTTGATGCTTCTTGTTAAGTATTTTCTTTCCCCCCTCTAATAAAATCTTCCTTTACATTTGTAAGTATGAAGAATTAACTTACTAGGTACCAGAGATTTTTTGTGAGGCTTATTCAGATATTTTATTAGTCACCTCTTTACATTTCAACTCAACCCTTGCTGCTGCCTAACAAGATAATAAGGAAAGGAGGATTGAATACTGTCCATACAAGGACAGTAAAACTGCAAAGCACTCCCAAAAGAAGTGCAGACTAACTTGATAGCCTAACTGAACCACTGCAGTAGTCAGATTCCAGCTTCACTCACCTCTCACTGGCACATCTGCCACCAAAACTGCACAGCAAAGACAGTCTTAATATTTTAGCTCACACAGAGCTGTTCCTGCTCAGACCTCAGCCTCTACATATAGGAGGATAAAGGTCCCAGTTTTGAAAATCGGTTCTGGATGACCCATCCACACTCACGTAGGTGACTGGTGTAACAGAATCCTTGCAACTGGCTGACCTTCACATACCTTCATCTTTTACAGCATTGCCTTCTCCAGGAGTGAAACCATCATAGACTGAAATAAATTGCAGATTCCCCTCTCCCCCACCCCAGCCCCCCCTGCCATTTTGTTGAGAGAAATCACTGCAAACTGTGACTAGGCATATACCTATTTTCTTCAATGTGCTCACCACCCTGTTAGCTTGCAGAGCTGCTAGAGAACTTTTCCAGTGCCCACATGTCTTAGAACAATGAAAGAAATCTTGCATGCTTGACTGGAGACCCTATTGACCAAGCAGGAGTTTACCTGTAGTTAAGATGTTTCAGCATTGTTCCCCAACCACCTGGGTCAAACCAAGCATTTCAACCTTTACTATGCCTAAACAAATTGTTACAGTCTAATCTGCTTAAAGAAGGTTTTACAGGAAGCAGTCATAGTCAAAGTCACAGATCGCTTGGGTGCTTTTCAATTACTTTTCATAGTTGTAATGACCAAGTTTCTTTGTGTTGATCCTCCTTTGAATGCAGCAATTAATCCATTTACAAAAAAGGTGACAGTTTCTACACCACAGAGATATGGCTACAGGTCTTGCAGACATATCCAAGTTGGCTTCAGACTGCCAGCTGGGGTGCTGCTACGAAGACAATCATGGAAATCCCCAAATGGGCTTTGCCAGTGGTCCTGCCACTACCTACTGCAGATCTCAGACAGCTAGTTCAAAGTTCTTCTGCTAGGCTGTGCAAACTCTCACAGAACTACCACTCTCCTCTCCTCCACTGCTCCAGCCAAGCACAAAGAACGGTTGGGTGATGACAGTAAAATGCAAAAGTAAGAAGGAGCACCATAATGAAATGAAATGTGAGCAGCTACAAATACTGCAAAAACAGGAAAAAACATGGAGCTCCACAGACTACTGGAATATTCCTAGAGCCATTTTATGACTCCCACAGGAAAGAAATAGGACTTTTTGCGATAGCAGTGAGTGAAATTTGAGGTCAGATCACCCCTTGACATAGAAATTGCTGGGACCAGTTTTCTATGAAAAAGATTCTGCAGTTGAGTAGTATTAATCCAGTTTATCTTAATAGGACAGTTTTCATTTGTAAAGATAAGCTTTTACTGATAGAACATACCTAGTGCCTCAAATAAACGAAACAACAACCATAAAGGCATGATTTTTACAGTCTAATTGTGCCTGCAGTAGGACTGTGTAAGTGGCAGCAAGCTATCTATACTCAGCTGTTGGGTTGTTTCTCAACGAAGTTAACTAAATCTATCAGCTTATTATTCTATTGCCAAGTCTCCCTCTCATTGCTCTCCATCAGCAAACACACAGATCCATCCAAGTGAGGTGCTACTACTAAACATGACTCACTGAGGTCTGAAGTTATGGCTTAGGTGACACTCCAAGTTAGGCTGGAAAACAACTTATTTGGAGTCAAGAATGCAAAATAATCCATCTGTATACAGATATTTCTCCATTACTTCACGGTTCCTCATATATGCCCAGAAAGAACAACAAGTTCTTCCAAAATCTCCAGTAAAGGAATCATGCTGGTGTTACAAAGCACAGCAGCCTTGAGACCTATCTCCAAGAAATCTCAATGACAGAGGACTAAGGAGAGAATCTTGCATACCTTCTATGTGAGCATGTGTGGGGAGGAGGTTTGGGTTAACTTAGGCACCAGTCATCTGAATGAATTCTTCCACGAGGAAAGAACAGAACCCCCTAATACAGTCTCTTGAACTTGTGGTGAAGTAACAACTCTAATTTCCCTATAGAGGAGTCTCCACAAGCTTCTTGCACATATAAAGATGAGTTAAATGAGATAGATAGGAGTTGAAGAGCAAGGAGATGCAATCAGAAAAAAAAAAAAAAAAAAAAAAAAAAAAACCCAGAAAAACCACAAATCAATACAATCCTTTTGTTGTATCAAGAGGAATGTTGTTTGATTTTCCTGTGAGAGACAAATGATTATATGTTACAGCCAAGAAGATGGGATGACCTCTAGTTTCGTTTATTGTGATAAGGTGTAGTGGCTTTTTTTTCATCCAGGCTATTTGTTTGATTGGAAACATATTAGTCCAATAACTTCGCTATTCCAGATGATTGCATTTCTTGTTTGCTTATTTCATTACTAGACACATCTCCTCCATTCTGGTTAGTGGAGAGTTTAAACTAGTGCAGTACGTTATTTGGATATAGGATGCATGGATCATTTTTGTCCTGCATTTAGTTACCGTTCAGAAGGCATATATGCACAAAACACATTGTGACTGATGCCAGTTCTTGGAGATACAATTGTGTACTTCCTAACCAAAGCCACAATCCAACCTATATTTGGGCCAAAACCCCTATTCATTATAACACTAAGTTACATGCAGTTACCCTCCTCTATCTATACAACCTTTGAATGTCACCTAACCCGCCTGATATTTTGACTGAACTTTCAAAAGTAGCCACAGAAAACTTCTTGCAGCATAAGTATGTGAACTGTGATGATTATCAAATTGGCTTGTTTGGGGTGAATATATATATGAACATACGAATGTTATGAATTAACATATATGATGAATATATGAATTTTGCAATAAATTCATAGCTTCCTGAGAAAGCCAGGAAGAACAAGAACATGCAATTCTGATCATCTACTTTTTTTACAATGTCAGCCCAAGTTCAAGCCTTCATCAGTGAACTTCTCCTCTTGACAGGTCCCAGTGTGGGTACCCCACTGCAGAGGAAATCAAGCCTTATCTCTAGTGAAGCTCCTGAACTGCAGAAGCTGGTAGAGATCCTCTTTCATAGAAATGACAGGGAGCTGGGCTGAGCAGAGCATGAGACAGTGATCTAAGCAACCACAGCATGCCACAGAGAGACCTCTGGGGGACCAGCTGTTGTTGCGGCCCTGTTCCAACTTCATAAGGTTTGATACTTCTGTGAAAATGTGAAGACATGAGTGAAGAAAGTTTCATAGCTGCCCTATGTGGCAGATGCTACCACTCCCTGCATCACACGCTAGCAAGAAACAAGAAGAGACAGCCACACAATGTATCAGGAGATTAGAGAAAAACACGCTCCCATGCTGCCTTTGAAGCTTCAGGTCTACAAAATTAACCATGCTGATAACATACAGTGGTTGGTTGACCCCAGCCAGCAACCAAGCACCCACCCTACCTTTCGCTCACTGCTCTTACGCAGGGGACGGAGGGATAGAAGGAAGGTGAAAAGACCAGTGGGTTGAGATAAAGACAGTTTAATAAGGAAAGAAAAAGGTGCACATGAAAAAGAAGCAAAAAGAGGAATTTATTCACTACTTCCCATCGGCAGGCAGATGTCCAGCCACTTACTGAGAAGTAGGGCCTCAGTATGTGTAGTGGTTGCTTCGGAAGACAAACGCCGTAACCACAAATGTCACCCCTCCTCTCCCTTTCCCCCACCTTTTATTGCTGAGCATGATGTCATATGGTATGGAATATCCCTTTGGTCAGTTTGGGTCAGCTGTCCCAGCTGTGTCCCCTCCCCATCTCTTGCCCACCCCCAGCCTACTGGCTTTTGGATGGGAGGTGAGGGAGAGAGAAAGCCTTGACACTGTGCAAGCACTGTTCAGCAACAGCCGAAACTCTGGTGAGTTATGAACTCTGCTCTGTCCACAAATGCAATCACAGCACGATACAGGCTACTAGGAAGAAAGCTGGCTTCATAACTTCATCCCAGCCAGACCCAGTACCAATATGAATGGGAAAAAAAACAAATTACAGTTATCAAACAACTACTTTCCATCATTACTTTTCTTGTGGGGAGCAGCACACAGAGTGCTTTATTTTCTTTTGAGAGCACAAGAGAAAAAAAGAGGGAGATAATCCTTCTTTATCCTAAAAAAATGTCTTTGGATGAAAGAAGATGATTTTTCTCACTAAAAAAACCCCAACAATTAGCTTCCACACAGGTGTCAAAACTAGAAACCTGGGGCACTAACAAATTTACATGGACCCATTGACTGGATAATTTCAAGCTGAAGTGAGTGAAACTTCAAAAACACTGTAAAGTGCTTAACAGCTAAGGTAGAAATAATTAAGACCTTTTAGATCTCTTTTTGTTGCTGGCTTCTCCATTATTCCATTTTGTCAATATTCAAAATATCTATGGAGCAAGAGAAAAGAGAAGCCAATACATTGTTTTAACCAGAAGAAGAAGTTAGTCTACTTCACCCAAACTGTCAATCAAGATGGTGAACTCCAACAAATGTGGGGAAAACCCTCAAATGTGAATCTGGTTTGGCAAGCTTATACTGGTTTAGGTAATTTTGTGCTTTCCTGTGCTGTTTCAAGCCTCAGGGTAAAAAGCAAAGCCCCTCACCTTGAAAACAAGACCATTAAAGATATTTTGTGCAGGCATTCAGAGAACTGCAGTAAAGTGTTACAGTCTGAAGACAGTGGGTTGGCTTAGGTTCCAGTAGGGTTAAGGGAGGTTCTTGCAAGCAGTGGGGTAGACTGGGATCTCCACCCCTTGCTGCAATTATAAAGGCACTAACATCTAAGGAAGGAGACAGGGAGGAGTTGAAGGGCCAACTCCTTTCCTCTGTAGCACTTGGCGAGGAATGTTGCAGAGCTGTTAAACTAGTGGGCAATGAATTGTTTCTTGGGAAGAGAGCTTACCTCTTTCTTCTGTCTCCCAGTGAGAAAAATGTGGCTTAAGTTTCTTTTGGCTATTCTTCTCCTGCATGTAACAGCTGCCAAGGAACCTGAGCCGTAAGAACTACCATATTATTGCTAATAGCGTTCAAGATAAGGCTTTAAAGACAGCACTAATTAGTGCCACTAAATTGACTTTAAATATTAAATACTGCCATGACTCGTCTTTTATATCTGGAGAGCTAAGTTAAACATGGATGACAAGTGAATGGTTCTCATTTAATATGAAGCAGACCTTCTACCTATTGCAGAACTTCCATAGAAGTTGAATTATGTGTTCAGAAAAGACAATAGTAGTAGTAATAGCAGCGTGCTTTGCTAAAAGCAGGTGGGTCCAGGATTCAGATAAAGGACAAAAGGGCAAGAGTTAGGGACACTGGCAGAGCTGTGTTGGGAATCCAGGGCTCGGCTAGTCGGGAGCTGCAGGGCAGGAGTGAGGGGCACTGGCAGTGTCCTCTATTTAATCTAAACTAATCAGCAGGTACTGAATAATAACAATGATTTGTATTTGTTTCATCCTGTTGAGGCTGTTTCTCCTTTCTCTGTGATGTGATCACTTTGATGTTTGTATCTCACAGGCAGTATGTCCTGATGGTGCCTGCTCTCCTTCAAACTGACTCTCCAGGTCAGGTTTGCCTGCAGTTCCTTAACCTCAACGAGACAATATCCGTCAGAATCATCCTAGAATATGGTGCTGTTAACACCACTATTTTTGAGAAAACCATGACAGCAAGCGATGGTCTACAGTGCTTCAACTTCACGGTAAATTCATTTTAATTTATATCCCAATGGAAAAGAAAAGTAAGGAGGGACATGAAAAGTATAGCAGAGAGCACAGGAGAGGAACAAGCAACGGAATAAATAAGACTTGTTGAAGGAAAAAGGAAGCAGAGAAGAGATATATAGCATCAGACAAGGAGGTATTTTTCATAGATATAAGAAATAAGAAAGGTCCGAGAAAGGTGATGGAAGGTGATGAAGGTGGTGGAAATGAGACGGGTGTCCCTCTGTATGAGCCCAGGCCACAGGTTCAACGTGTTCTGGAGCAAATGACTTCAAGACTAGCAACCTCCCCTTTTTTTTCTCTTTCCTCACAGATTCCTCCTGTCAATTCTGCACCATTGGCTTTCATTTCCTTCTCTGCCAAGGGCACCACAGTTAGCCTAGAAGAGCGGCGGTCAGTGATGATCTGGAACGTGGAAAGCATTGTCTTTGTGCAGACAGACAAACCCATCTACAAACCAGGACAGAGTGGTGAATATCTATTTAGTTTATAACATGTCCCTTAGGAAGCAATTTCTTCAGATAGAATTTCCCTGCTGGGTATTTTTCAGACCAATCTACAGTCTAGCCAGTTTCTTCAGAGTTTCTGTTAAAACCATTACAAGTATTTGCAGTGGAACTCAGAGAGTCATCTTCAGGATGGCAGGAGACTGTCATCCCATGGTTTCTATTATTTTCTTTGTCCCTTCCTCCCAGCTGACAGAAGAGAGGACCTTTTGCTGATGCTGTTTCATTACTGGTGACAGGTCAAGATAGTGGAAAGAGGTGATTAGATCACTACCTAATTGCCTGACATAAAGCAAAGGTCCCACAGTCTTCTGTCTGTGATGCTGGTCAGCATCAAAGACAGTCTAAAGACCAAGAGTGAAATCCATTATTCTAAAATTAATTATAATTTTTTAAAGACAAAATCATGCTATTTACCTTCTGGGTTCTGATGGTTTGGAACTTAATATTTTCATGTTGTTTTTTGCCCTGCACTTATGCTATTCCCCTGTCCGTACTTCTCATCTGGCCATCAAACAGAGCTGTATATATGCAAAGAACCATTTCTCTAGATCCTTTCCTTCATCCACTTCTAGGTTTTAAGGCTTCCAGCACACAGCTAGAACACTGCAGGAAACACTATGAGAATGCTTCTTTCCAGAGGTCAGCCAAATAATACAGCCGTTAGACTGTATCAGCTATACTTTAATTAGGGATGAGTTCTATCTACATAGATAAATAGCGTGAAGGGAAGCTTAACAACTAGGATTTGGTGCCACCAAGGTGTCCACCAAACACAGATTGATTATTTGTCAAATGGCTTGGTCTTGAAGTGGGGGAAGCAGTAGACTAAATTAAATTATGAAAAGGTAATGCTTTGTAAGGACACTTTTGAAACATGATTTTATGGTTTTCCTTGTGCAGTAATTCATCACTTTCATATCAGTTTTTCTCTTGTAAAGAAAAATAAAGTATGGCAAAAACCTGTACAAGATGAGAACAAATTGAACTAAGAGGAATTACACTGCATTAGGAAAAACTGGTACTTCCAGTAATATTTGGAACTTTCCTATGTCGAAAGCAACGAACCCTGCTTTAGAGATCAGGAAATGAAGAACAACAAATTTGCCTACATCATGCAGACGGCCACGGAAAGAGTTATGGCTGTCACTTGACACTGCTTGACCTGCACAGCAGTTCTTATTCATTTGGCCATCCCCCTTCTCTGAGGTTAAGCAAACTTTCATGAAAGAATGTGGGAACTCAACGCTGGGGAAAAGTCCCCTTGGCAAAATCTGTGTAAGTTTTCTTTAGCCTTCAGATGCATTTTATCACCTGCATCCTAAGCAAGCGGGACTGTTAGAAGATCCAGTGAAACGGTGAGTACTAATGGATGCAGAACATCATGCTCAGACACATAAACTACAGTTAATGGTAACACCCTGTTTCTTGTCTTTCCAGTAATGTTTCGTGTCGTTGCCCTGGATTTCAATTTTAAACCTGTTCAGGAGATGGTGAGTGGCCAGTAACATTCCCCTGTACTTAAAATTGCTGGGAGACAACCTCTTCTCAAATTTTAAATACAGTTGCTGTGGGTAAAATGAGATACTGCAGAGGCTAAATGCCAAAGAATTAACATGATTTCCTAAGCACACGCTATAATTGACCTTTACGTTAGAGTCACGGGAAAGAGTGCAAGCATGAGTGCAAGAGGCTGGATTCCTGACACACCACCTCCTGCTATTGCTGGGAAAGAGGCTCAAAAAGCCCTCCGCTTTGTTGCTGCAGACATTATTTTAGCTCTGACCAGAAAGCCCACACTTCAGTCTCCTGCTGTTACTGTTCAGCAATTGCTGCTTGCAAAAATTGTTAAGTCATCCGCTTGATACTTTGCCCATTTTAGAAATGGGGAAATGAAAATGAAAGCTGTTACCACAGTTGTTTATCTCATCAGAGGCACCCCTTTTTCATTGCCAGCACGCTGCCTTCATTCTCATAGTACAGAAGCCAAGAGATGGGAGGGTCTTTACTGACCTCCTCTCATGTGGTTGTAATGCAGAAAACAGCATAGTGTTACAAAAAAAGCTGGTGCTAATAGGCAGAGTGAGGATAGACGGTTAAAGTCCAAATCACAGTTTACATGCACCTCTATACGCTACTTACTCAGATGCTCTGGGATTGCCCCGAAACTGGTATGATAAGAAACTGCCCCAACATTGTCCTTTCAATCCCTTCCCTTTTTGTAATCTTCTTATTGAAGTAAAACCACTATTAAACTGATTGAAGTAAGAGATGAGGACCTCTGATTATTGGCATTATACTAGTTATTGGTTATACATTTCTCACAGTCCTGGGGAAAATTAATTTGTGTTTGTTCAACCGCCTAATCTCTTCTCCCACTGTTTTTTTCCTCTTTCAGTACCCCTTGATTGCAATTCAGGTAAGATTTTTTTTTTCTCTTTGTACTGTATTACGCATCTAAAAATAAAATCTAGGGTACATGTGCTTGCTTCAGTTTGCATGTGTCTACACACAGCCAAATCTTGCTCCTGAGCACACTGCCAGAAATTAACAGAAACTTCATAAAATCCCAGGATGCTGTTTGAACCTTACTAACACGAAAAGCATACTTATATTCATTTCAGCAGTCAAAAGTTGTACTGTTCTTATGCCTGCCTTTGACTCCCCTCCACCTCCTCCAGTTTGCTCCATTTATTTTGGGATGTATCTTTTCATAAATCAAGTGCTTCTGAAAACTATGAATAAATATAAGCTATGGATACAATTACTAGCTATGTTAGCACTTCCATGGCATTTTGTAGTGATTTTCAAAATAGCAATCACAGTCCATGTCTAGACAGCATTCTTGCAAGTTTTCGTGTTACACTATGAAGTCGGGTGACTTTATGTTGTTTGCAGTAAAACACACATATTTTTAGTTCTACGCGCGTTTTTATCTGCAGTCAGTGCTTCAAAGAGTTCAAGGAAATGGTGTGAATGATTTTTCTTTAGTCTAACTAGCATAACATATCCTAAGAGGCAAATGACACATCAGTGAATGTAGAAAAAATGCTTCTTTCCTTCTTCCAGCAGCTGAAAAAAAGCTGGGGTTGCTAAAGGCGATTATTTGTATGGGATCAACTCTGCTGAAGGGGAAACACAAAGAAAGTTTTCTTTCTCTCCCCTCTCGACATAAAATTAGAGCAATATATACTGAAGAGCAGGGAAGAGCAGTATTGTGCAGCCTCCCCTGATGATGGAGACTAATACCTAGGCTGGCAGAGGACAAGATCAACAGATGAGAATCTAGCAACATTAATAATCAGAGTACAAAGGCATAATTTATCTCAATGCACATACATTAAGCAACTTCCCCGATGAGCTGAAGCAACTTGCCCTATTTTCTTCTTTATACCTGGTTTTGTGAGCCCGTAGCAAAAGATTTCCAAGGCAAACAAACTTGTGAGTCCATATTCTTTTTTTTTTTCTTCAGGATCCACGAGGCAACAGGATCTTTCAGTGGCAAAATGTGACGTCAGAGATTAACATTATCCAGATTGAATTCCCACTAACTGAAGAGCCTATCCTGGGGAACTACAAAATTATTGTAGCAAAGAAGTCAGGAGATAAAACAAATCACTCGTTCCTTGTGGAGGAATATGGTAAATGCCACCCGTCGTTTTTATTCGGAGTAGAAAACATTATTAGAGGCGAGCCTCTGTCAATCAATCCTTTTGCCTGCTGAAACCTCAAACAGCTTCCTGGGAAATGCAACTTCAATTATTTGTCATTAAGAACTGTAGTGGGGAAAAAAAAAAAAAAGAACAGTTAAAAGCCAAAGAAGATAAATTAACCTTTTTGCACAGATTCAGAGAGAAAATAATTTGCATAACAAATCAATAAATTGATTGCAAATTTCACTGTGACAGACTAACCTTCTCCCAGCCACATCCACAAACTTTCTTGGCCAGAGCTCTGCAAGTCATCTAGACATCACAAGATTCACCACAGAAGTCCTGACTTCGCTTTAAAGCTTTGTAGAAATACTTTAGTGAGCCTCTGCAGGTCAGGCCACTTCTTGACCATTTTGGCACCCCCGTTCTGAGTTCCCGTTCCATCTGTGACTAACATTGATGATACATCCTCATTTTCTCTTTCAACTCATGAAGGCCTGCAAGTTTACAATGTGCCAGTGTTGATTTTTTTTCTTTTCATTCTTTGTCCTAGTGTTGCCAAAATTTGATGTCACAGTCACTGCACCAGAAAGCCTTACAGTCCTGGATTCAGAGTTTACAGTGAAAGTCTGTGGAGTGTAAGTACCAGATGCAGAGTGGTTAGGAAATATGCTGAAGAGCAAGAACTTTCCAAGGACTGGGGAAAGAGACTAGAATAAATAGCGACTGAAATAAATAGGGCCTCAGAAGAGGTTGGTCAGGCTTGACTAGGTGGTTAGAGCTTTCATTTACTTGTGTGCTCATCTCATTTTATTGTATGAGTGTTCTCTTCAGACCAGTGTTTGGTGGGTTGAATAAATCTTTTGGGAGGTCCCCTGCTAAAGTAGGATGTGTCCACTCCCAACAACCCACTTTAGGGGGAGAGCTTCATACACCGTTAAATTCTAGCAGGGGTCTTAGGATTCCAGCTGTCTTTAATATCCCCTCCAAGCTTAGTCCTTCAGAAGGACCTTGTTTACTCTAACAAACACCAAGATCTTGTAATTTAGAATCCAGAGCTGAAATCCTAATCTTCTTGCAGATATGAGTAGTTTTGCTTTGATTTCAGTGAGTCTAGAACTCCAGCCTAAGCTGAAGAGTAGAGATGAGGGTCATAGTTTGGTGGGTAGCCATGTCTCTCAATCACGCTCATAGAGGTGTTTGGTTTTACATTTAATGTGTGGGTTTGTTTCATGGGTTTAGGGGTGAAATGTAACTCATTAATGTTTCAACTTCTGGGTTTTGTTATCTTTTTGGAAAAGCATGAGAGTTAGGAAAAAGCCTGTGAAACTATTCCGTTCTCTGGCTTCCCAGCACACTGCTTGTCCTGGGTCTATTCCTGCATACGATAGCTTAAGTCAATTTTTCAAGCATCAGCTCATGGACCTATTTCCTCTTCCCCTAGGTACACCTATGGCCAGCCTGTAGAAGGGAAAGTCCAGCTCAGCGTGTGCAGGGATTTTGATTCATATGGGAGGTGCAAGAAAAGCCCAGTTTGTCAATCATTTACCAAAGATGTATGATACATAATCATTATTAGTCTTCGTGCCTGCCCTCTCTCCTGTGTTCTTGCTTCTCTCCCTTTGCTCATCACACTTTTCTTTCTCTTTGACGCTTTGCTTCATTGTACTAATCTATTTGCTTAGGTCACTAGCTAGGAACTCGGGGCACCTCATATCTCTTCTTGGTTTCCTACAGGCCTGAAGAAGGACTGACTTGTTCCTTCTTCATGACTCAGTTTCCCATCTGAAATGTATAGATAGTGATATCTCCATCAGTACTGTATAAATCCTGTATTAAAAAGTAGCGGGAAAGGACTCACTAAAGAAGGGTCCTGTGTATTGCCAGCATCCTTTGAAAGGATTTGTTTTCTTCCCTTTCCAGCTGGATACAGACGGCTGCCTCTCCCAGGTTTTCAGCTCCGACATCTTTGAGCTAAATCGCATTGGTTACATGAGGAATCTTGACGTGAAAGCCATTGTCACAGAGAAAGGAACAGGTAATTCCTTCCAGACAGTCAGAAACAGCAACAATGATGTGGTCAAAAAGGAGAGGAGGAGATATTCAGCCTCTGCCTGCTGAGTACAAGGACCTCTTCCTGAGGAAGAAGATCCATTTTTATAGGCACAGTGACCATCTCCAGGCAAACGCTAACTCTGGTGAAGGTATATGCAAGACAAAGTATATTTTCTCTTGACTCTGGACGTGTCTTACAGGCCTGCAACTTACAGCTACTCAGTCTATTTCCATAACACGGGTGATGAGCAGTATACAGTTCGAGAATATGGATCGCCACTACAGAAGAGGAATTCCTTACTTTGGACAGGTAAACAAGGACATAGAGAGCTTGTATGGAAGATGACTGACAGGCAATCACATGGCAGCAGTGATGGGAACATTTGGGGGACTGTTTGGGGCAAAGGGTGCTCACCCCAAGCTTTTTTATTTACACACAGTGCCCTATTGGTAGCTCTGAATACCGAGGAGTGTTTATTTATCCTGAGTTTGATTCTGCCAGAAATACTTTGAACAATCTGTTAATTAGCATTTTTCTTACTTGCATTTTAAGCTTGGTATAAATCATTGCCTCTCCCCTCAGAACTGACCATCATGTGCCAGCCAGAGATGAATAAAAACGCTGGGGGATGAGGGAAGAGAGAATGAAAGTAATTTAAGAAAAAAGTCAAGGAAATAACAACAGTTTCCATCTCAAAAAGCTTTTTCATTATTTTACGTTTCATGAGAAGTCCCACATAACTCTGCCAGTGGTTTAAAGGGTAGGGATAAAACTCTCTCTTTCCTTCAGTTCAGCTTTTTTCACTGAGGAAAGAAGAAGGGTACATCTTACCAGTAGCATTGAAAGAAGAGATTGTATTTCAAGTGGGTTTTTTCCACTCTGGAAGTTATCTATATAAATTTCTCACTTGGTCCTCACTCCTGCTCCATTCTTCGGATTTCTGTACACCATACCACCCCTTCCTGGAGGCTGGGGTTCAACAGGCTCCCTGTGGTGATGTGCCACAATAAATTCCTCAAATGCACACACTCCCCCACACACTAGAGGTTAAACATGCTGAAAGACACATGGTAGGAGGCTGGGATGTCACATCTCAGAGACAAAGCTGCTGCTGCTGGCTTCAGACCATCTCTTTTGCACAAAAGAAACCCCTTGAGGGTCGTATCAGGGGAACTATTGTCTGGAAGCCATTGATACTCGTACTTTCTCAAAATGCAGCAGATCCCTGTCCTGCTGCCATCACATACCATTCATGGTCATTCCCTGCACTATGAAACATCTGTTTCCATCTGGCCATATGTTGTATGCCTTCACTTTCGTTACATTCAGTCCGACTGAAGTTAACATCCACCCAAATGCTTTTAGTTGTCTATTATTATTTTTGTTTCAGAGGTCATTTGTCTCCGTGCTGTTTCTGGACAATGAAGATAGTCGATCTCTTAAGCTTGTATTTAATATATATTGGTTTTGCCATCTTTTGCTGAAAAAAAAAATCAAAACGATAGCTTACTTCTAGCAACCTAGAAATTACCTAACGGTATCTGTTATTGTCTGTTTGTTTAACACATAAACAGCAGAGACAGTGGGGACAGAATCAGAAAAGTGTTCAAAACAAAGATCTGGAGAAAAGGCCTTCAGAAACTGAAAGTATCAGCAACAGACTCCTAAGACTAAGAACGGAAAAAATGGAGGAAAGGTAGTATATATTTAAACTGGAAATGTGTAGTCAGAAGGGACTAACCAGGAAAGGGATGAGACGTAAGAAGTTCTTTCTCCACAAAAGGACATTATCAATGATGTAGCAGATGCTGAGGAAGCTACTGCTCCAAACTCATACGATAGTTGAGATAGCTGCCAGAAAGTGAAAAGGGACATTTCAGTTCCTATGTATTGCTTTGAAGGGAGAAGAAAAAGCAATTCTGCTATGTGGAAAGTGTGAAACTTTAATATCTACATACAGAAAGATAACAGGCTGAACATGTCTCACGTTCTCTTCTACAGATCAAGCTGGTAGACAAAGACAACTCTCCTATTTCCAATGAGGTTATTCAGCTATTTGTCAACAACAAGAACACAGACAACTTTACAACTGATGAAAATGGCGTTGCAGAGTTTAGCATTGATACATCTGAAATGTTTGATCCTGAGATCAGTCTGAGGGTGAGTACAAACCAAGGCTGAATAGAGGCAGAAAGAGTCTCAAACCGAACCCAAACAAGACGAGGTTTGAATTCTGTTAGAAAAAATGTGCTTTCTCTGGCTTATTTCATGTTCTAGAGCTCTCAAAAATTACTATAAAAAAGTAAGGAAAACACCTGCGTTGTTGCAATGCAATGTCTTGCTGCAAGGCTGCAAGACCAATGTGCTGCTTTTTCCCTACCAGTATGGCTTTAGATGCAATTCTTAAATATATACATGATGTGAACTAATCATTCTGATGTCAGTGTGTGATGATTTCCTTAGTGACATGTATTTGTTTTCCCTTTCTTCCCCACTCCCTCTCCTGACCAGGCAACTTATAAAACCAGTGACCACTGCCACTCTGAAGGCTGGATAGAGCCTTCCTACCCCGACGCATCTCTCTCCATCCAGCGCTTCTACTCTTGGACTAGCAGTTTTGTGAGAATTGAGCCTTTGTGGAAGGATCTGAGCTGTGGGCAGAAGACGATGATCACTGTGCACTATGTCTTGAACACAGAAGGATACGGGAGCATCAATACCTTGAACTTCTACTATGTGGTAAGTGTGGGGTTTTTGCATGGTTTGCCGAAAGGGCTTGATCGGGCAGCTATCTGGCAGTTCATCCACAGCAATGACAGCAGTGCGTGCTCTTCCTGGTTTTGGATTACCAGCCAGCACAATGGCCAACAACCCAAGGACAGAAACAGCACTGAGGTGGTTTGGCAAAACTACCCACTCAGGAAAAATGACCCCCATTTCTGGCCATGTTACTTTATTTCATAGTAAGGAAACACCTTTATAATGTCGCAGGCCAGGGTTCTTGTACTTTCCCTCCAAGACACTCTTTAAGGTATTCTCTGCCTCCCCCTTCCTTTTCCTTTCCTTATGCTTCCTGACCAGTGACAAGGGCCCCAGCAGTAGCAGCAGCAGTGGCAGCATCCGGCATGCCCTAAGGCTGATATTAAACCATTTGAAGCCATCTCAATGTACGTGCCTTGATCGTCCTGTCAATGTACGTTAAACTTGATTGCCGTTTTCTCCCTCCAACCTCTGCCAACCCATAAATGTATTTCTTTTCTCTGCACAGGGCATGGCAAAAGGCAAGATTGTCCTTACAGGGGAAATTAAAGTCAATATCCAATCTGGTAAGTTAAGTTGCCAATCCTTGTTTCTGCATTTAAAAAAAAAAAAAAAGACGGATGGTTGAACTGAGGACTAAGGCAAGACTTCCTGGATATACACAGCAGCTATTGGGAGGGCTGTATCCCTCTCTCCATCCATGCACGTGTGCATGATACTAGCACTACCACTAAGATCGCTATAAAATCAGATTTATTTCAGCAGCTAGTTCATTTGATCTGAGTCAAGAAGTACTGTCCTGTAAAGATCTTCCCAAAGGGTAATAGAGGGAATGCAGAGTGTCTGGCTTAGGGGGCTATCTGAGTCTGGCCACATGTTCAAACCCACAATAAATCTGAGAGCATTTGGATCTAAACCCAGGCATGTCACCTCCTGGCAAATCCAGGATTTTTCACTTTATTGTCTAAGTACAGATTTCTCCACTGACTGGTACAGCTCTATGCTGCTGAGAATGGCTACTATCGCATCAGATCTTTGCACTTCTCTCCTTATTGATCCCTTTCTCTCTTCTAACAGACCAAAATGGCACTTTCACCATCCCACTTGTGGTCAATGAGAAAATGGCTCCTGCCCTTCGGTTGCTGGTATATACCTTACATCCTGCCAAGGAGCTGGTGGCAGACAGTGTCCGATTTCCAGTTGAGAAGTGTTTCAAAAACAAGGTGAGAGGCACTGAGGTACAGCAAGCCTTACCTGCTGTCAGATAAATACAAATTCTTTGTGCACTCACATTCACAACAGATTTCCAGTTTTATTTCTTGTTTCCATCCACTTCTCTCAAGATTAGTCTCTTCATTCTCCTTTTTAATCTTTGGCCTTATACCTCTCCTCTACCACCATTTCCTGGCCTTATTGTCAAAAGACAGATCTTCTTTTAACATTAAAAATAACTTTTCAGGAAACCCACACTACTCCCAGACGGTTCCTGCCTCTCTTGAACTGTACAAGTGTCTTATTTACTTCAGAGTGTCTGTTCTTTGGCACAGTGAACACACTTTAGCCTTATCACACTTCCCTACTTCATCCAATTTTTTACACTTTTTGTTAAAAAATGCAATTTGGGTTTACGAGAACTAAATACATATAGAAAAGAAAGCAAAAATAGCAATCTGGAGTTAGAGTTTTCTTTCCATGTTTTTTCCAGTGGTATATTTTCAGTTGTGATTTGGAAATCAGATTTCACCATTAAGATTTTTCTAATATTCAGCTCCTAAAAGCTAAAAAAACCCATGAAACATTAGGAGAAAACAAAACAAGTGAGGTATTAAACAAAATGTTTCCAGTTACCTGAGGTGGTCCTCCCCTCCTATTTTTTCCCTCTTATCTAATACAAATACGAGATAGATTTTTGCTCTGAATACGTTCAAAACAGAATCTGGTTTAAATATTTGCTAAGGTGGGCCATGGACCTAGTAAGATTATTATTTGTTCACTGTAATGCTTATTACATGTAGTCTGTGCTATAACAAGATTTGATGCGGTAACAGCCGCAACAGAATCACACTTTATCTTAAATCACTTGAGGTAGGCTTCATTTAAGCTATCACTGGAGTCTAAATGTGCTTAGTGCCTAAGCCCCTGTGATGGGGCTTCTACTCTCCTCCTGGATTCACACACACATCCAGAGCAGCCCCGAGGAGCAGGGATTAGCCGTACTAACATCTGTTTGATAAATTTCAGGTCCAGTTGCAGTTCTCCGAAAAGCAGATGCGCTCAGCTGCCAATGTCAGTTTAGTCATTGAAGCTGCTGCCAACTCCTTCTGTGCTGTGAGGGCAGTGGATCAGAGCGTGCTGCTCTTGAAGTCCGAGACAGAGCCGTCTGCTGAAACGGTGAGCTGCCCAGACAAATGCCTTCCACTGCTTCCTCTCCTCCGTTACAACGACTCTCCACTTGACTGTGTTAGACTTCTACTGCTTTTTGCATGTGCCAGTTATAAGCATCTATAATAGGCAACACACAGCTTTTGTTTCTTGGCAGTTGGAAGTCCTCTTCCGTGTGGGATTTGGTTTAACCAGTGAATGGTCTCTCACAGCACGACCCTCTGGCGTATCAGTCAGTCCTCCCAGTTTTGTGTCATCAGCAAAGTTGCTGAGGGTACGCTCTGCCCCATCGTCCAGATCGTTAATGAAGATATTGAAGAGGACGGGACCCAGCACTGACCCCTGGGATACACCACTAGTTACGGACCTCCAACTAGACTTTGTGTCACTGATCACCACCCTCTGGGTCCAGCCTGGTTTTTAATCCAGTAAACAGAGCATTATTTCAAACAGGCCGACGTCTCAGCTCTGGCAATTTGCAGCACATGACGGTGTAATCAGCATTGATCTTTCCACACACACAGGTTCTGTGTTTCCTTCCCCCTCACAGATATACAGCCTGCATCCCCTGCAAGACTTTCAAGGCTACATCTTCAATGGTCTCAATCTAGAAGATGACCCCCAAGACCCCTGTGTCTCATCTGACAACATCTTTCACAAAGGCTTGTATTACACACCTGTAATGTCTGGATTAGGCCCAGATGTATATCAGTTCCTCAGGGTAAATGTCCTGTACCTTACTTAAATCTATTGAAGTGAGTTTCCATTTATGTAGCTTTAGATATTTCTGCAAAGGACACTGTTAGTAAAACTCATACACAACAAACTCTCCTCATGGACATTTATTCCCAATTGACTCTCATGCTGACTGTGATTTCGCAGCATGCACAAAGCTCCTACAAGTCTCTGCATAAATGTCTCTGGGCATCCCTGTGGTGTAAAGGCAGTAATGGGAAAGAGGGAGGAATGGAAAAAACCCTCAGCTATAGTATGGTTATGGATAACACCAAAATGTGTTTTTTACAGGACATGGGCATGAAATTTTTTACCAACTCAAAGGTTCGGCAACCAGTTGTGTGTTCTAGTGAGACTGTAAGACCTACACAGTATTTCTTGAATGCCGGATTCATGGCTTCTACACACCATGTTAAATCATCAGGTAATATAAGGGACAGGAAAGAGATTTTATTTTTCTCCTTAAATGAAGTGGTATTTATGTGACATGGACATAGACAGTACTCATGAATCACATTGGTATTGATATGGCACAGAATGAGATGGCTTAGTATAGTGGCCAATGCCCAGCAAAGCCTTTCAGGTCTATGCTTCTGATTCATGTCCAGTTTCATGCTGGGAAGTGTTGCCACTCGGTAGAGCATCACACAAAACGAACCCTGTTGACACTGATTCTCTTCTGAACAGAGGTTGTTTGAAAAGACAGCGCAGAAGCGTGGACAGCAAACAGATCTAAAAGCCAAGTGACCCACGTTCTAGCCCTAGGTCTCGTGCTCATATCTGGAGACCAAAGCACTTCAAGTAATATTTTCTTCCTCTGTGATACCAGGTTATATCTAACTACGAGATACATTAGTGACATTAATTAATATTTGTGTGGCATTGATGGTAATTTCAGTTAGAAAGAAATGGGTAAACACTAATCATCCTTCACACTGGACCATGCATATTAAAATCTGTCCTTTCTGAGAGCCTTCATTATATGGACCAGGTTTGACTAAATTCCCATTATCTCTTACCAGCTGAAGTTGCTAGAGAGGAACGTGGGAAAAGACTCATCCTTGAGACTATTCGGGAATTCTTCCCTGAAACTTGGATTTGGGATATAGTCCTAATTAAGTGAGTACTGCTTCTTCCCTCTCTTTGCCTTGCTTTTAAGAGTTTTTAAATATGGCCCTTGATGTCCTGCAAGGTGTCAATTCCTTGTCACCTCTTCTTGCCTTTTGGCCTGGAAGACCAAGCTTTTTCAATTATCACCTGACTACCCGCCCTCCTCTTTTCCATGATAAAATTACACTGTACCCAAAGACATCTATTCCCACAATGTGCGCACCATGGGTCATATTCCCTTTCTAAGAAGATGGGACACCTCTATTAAAATATGGGTCTGCAAAATTCAGGGAAATGATGGTCAGAAGAACTTTCAAATGGGCGTTTCTCAGAAAATTGGGGTGATAAGTTTGGGGTGAACTTGGGTGTGGGATTTCTGCAGACAGAATAAGGGCAGTGCCGATTTTCAAAACCCATTGCCTCTACTGAGAAGCAACGTATATGAAACTTACTTAGCCTTTCTAAACTTAACCTTTATCCATTCCCATCAGCTCTACTGGAAAAGCCAGCATCTCATACACCGTCCCTGACACCATCACTGAATGGAAGGCCAGTGCCTTCTGCGTGGAAGAGTTGGTTGGATTTGGTATGTCTGTGCCTGCTACCCTGGCAGTCTTCCAGCCTTTCTTTGTGGACCTGACCTTGCCATACTCTATCATCCGAGGAGAAGATTTCCTGCTTAGAGCCAATGTCTTCAACTACCTTGACCACTGCATTAAGGTGTGTACACAGTCTGAGACCTTACTGCATCTCCAAAGAAGCTGCAGCCTTTGTAGTCTGAAAAAAAAAGCAGCAAAATTATTGATGTAGATGACTGGATCTGTCCCTGCACTTGCTTGATGTGCTGCTCATTCTATCCAATGACAGATTATCCTGACTGGATTTGTCCTTTTAAGCAGAGGGAGATCTGTATGAACTGTGACTAGGATGGGTGTTTAACCAACCATCTCTAGAGATCCACAGAGGAAGGCAACAACTGCTTTTCAGACTATCATTCACCATCCGCAGTCATGCAAGCCATCAATGGTTTTAGTGGTTTTTTTTTCTTTACATCTTTACATCTGATGGATGATTCGTCTAACACCATCATCCCAGGCCTTAAATCTGCTTTATGCTGCTAACACGGACATAAACTGAGACTATCGCACCCTCCTCTAATAACAAAGAGCCATTTGCCTATAGTACAAAATCTTCATCCAGCTGTACTCCTCTTTCTGTTCTCAGATTAACGTTTCGCTGTCAGATTCCCTTGATTATCAGTCCAAACTGATCTCCCCAGAAGATGATGGATGTGTATGTGCCAAACAAAGAAAGACCTATGTCTGGAATATTTTCCCCAAAAAAATTGGTAAGTGCCTTTGAATCTACCTGGTTTTCTGTCCTGAGATTGATACTAATCAGTTTATACCCCACCTGAAAAACCTTGTCCTCTTCCAATGTGGAGAACTTGGTCTACCACTGGTCTTTCCAGGTGTCTGGGCTAAAGAGTTCCTCACAACTGCAGTGGGTCTATCATTACCATTTTCAGAGATCAGTTCTCTTCCCATATGTCTCACACAAAGCGAGACATATGGGAAGAGAACTGTCTCACCTAGACTGAGACATATAATGACCATTCGTAATGAATACCTGTAGATATTTATTATCAGATTAAATTCCTTACTTTAGCCATCATTCTGCATGTTATAGGCCTATTTTTTTTCTCTTTTTCTGCTACTATTTAAGGTAATGTAGTATTCAGCATTACCGCAGAGACCAAGGATGATGGAGCTTGCGGAGACAAAGCACCTAGGAACATCAGTATTGACTACAGGGACACCCAGATCAGAACACTGTTGGTTGAGGTACTGCTGACAGCTATTATTGTTTGCCCTGTACTCCCTTCCATGAGGAAAAAAAATGCAGCAAAAGTACCAAAAGCAAGTAAAAGTTTTTCAGGTTCCCTAAAGAACTCTTGGTTTGACTCCACCTTCATCTGGCTGGGACAGGGTCTGGCTGTTCAATCTAAAACCGAGTCCACTCCCATCTGATGTCCTCTTCCATGAGGATCAGTGGGTGTTGGTAAGTGCACGTCTCCCTCATGCAGAGGAGAAACTGGAAATGAGGGACTCCATCTGATGTGAACTCCCTTTTAGTAGCAGCCACATCAAGTATGAACCTGTAAACTGTTGCTTCAGTCCAGCTGCCTTATGATGCAGGAGGACGGGGCGGCGGGTGGCTCTTTTGTCACTGCATTTTTTTTGCATGCTTTGTCTCATCCGCTGCACGTGTCTCTTCTTCCCATCACCATGCAGCCTGAAGGCATCAGAAGGGAAAAGACCCAAAACTCCCTAATCTGTACAAAAGGTAAGGGATATGTTGCTGTTCTGAAAGGAACTGAAAGGATGGTCGGAGTTCGCACTCTTTCCTGCGCTGCTCGTTGATGCTGTTCCTTCCCTTTTCCCCGGAGTTGCCTAAACGGCAGCTAGTGTGAGTGCTTACAGTTCAGTTCTCTGCTGTGAACTTCCAGTGTGACCTGGGGCACATCCCTTAGGCAGTGTTTGTGCTGCAGTCAGGAGTGCTCAGATGCTGAAGGGAGGCTGCTATGAAGCTACCAAAGGGAGGTGAACTTTTTGTGCAAAATCTATTCTGCGTTTCGTGCGTTCATGTTTGACTGCTGTCCTCTATTCCAAGGATAACTGTAGCTTGCAGCTTTCCAATTTTAGTGAGAACGGGAGAGGGCATGTAACGTTCCCTTCTACACCATCTCGGTGCTGACTGCAAACAGTTTCCAAAGCTTCCTGGAAGCTCTGTTTAAAAGAGGCACAAAAACAGCCCTGACCCTCACCAACCAGCTCTTCCCAGTGTCTCACTGAAGAAATCCCCAGGATTCACAGACACGGCAGCCCAGTAGCACCAGCCTTACCCTGTTCGGCTGATATCTGCTGAGCAATGACAGTTACTGCACCACTGGTTCTGTTTTTCTCAATTTTGGTTTTGCTGTGCCCTCTTCTCTCTTGATGTTCTTGGAGACAGCTGTGAGTTTCTGTCTATTGCTCTCTCTCGTGTGCAGTTTTGCACTGTGTAATTTCACTGCTACTACCGGTGTTCCTATGCAAATGACCACAACGCGCTTAATATTTTCCTCCACAGATGATGTGGTTTTTCAAGACATTGCTCTAGATCTACCTGCAAATGTGGTGGAAGGATCAGCCAGAGCTTCCTTTTCTGTCGTTGGTAAATATGTAATTATAAAACATAAAAAGAAGGAAAAAGTAAAAACATAAAATTAAAGCTTTTGCAGGATTCTAAATGTCAGTTTCCACTCTGTGTGTGGGACACTTGTGAGCAAAGAGATTGATTCTCATCCTGTTCAGCAAAGCTCTTAGCTGCATCAGAGAAATTACGTTTAAATATTGGTTACATCCTTCTTCCCTTTTCTGTTTAAATTTATTGCATTTGAATGTTTTGCTCTGAAGTAGCACAGTTCTGAGTTATGATCTCAGCCAGGCTCATGCCAGTAAGACTTTTTTCCACTTGCCCATCTGCAAATCCGAGATGCTAGTGGAATCTTTTCAGTCTTTTCCTGGAAATCACCTGGGCTTGGTTACATGACTACTAGTCATAAAATCTTTGCTTTGAAATGTCCTTGCTGGATCTATTCTATCTTCCCTAAAAATAGCAATTTAGAGATGGTCTATGATACATCTGCATAACCAATGTGCCTTTTCAGCATTAGTCATTAATTCTGCAATACATGATTCATTGTAGCATCTCTGGGCTGGTCCCCTTCCCTTCTCTGGAAACCAAAGTTTCCTGGAAGTTCTCCTTTTCATTTCTAATAAGAATTATCTGCTTTGAAGGGGCACTAAAGTAGGTAGTGTTTCTGGTGTGGGCAATTTAGACTGAGTAAGGAGAGTCAGGGAAGGGATTTCTTTGTTGACTGCAAAGCAGAACAGACCACATCATTCAGCACTGAGAGCTTCATGCTTGTTGGAAATCTTTGTGGTACCAAATAGGCTTGCAGTCCCAGCTAGGCTTTTCCTGACTCTACCTACAGAATGGTAGGTAAAAACCACTATTTATTTCAGTGGCCACCAGTTGTGCTAATCCTCCCTGCTATCTCCTGTTCCCCAGGCGACGTCATGGGCGCTGCCATGCAGAACCTGCACCAGCTGCTCCAGATGCCATTCGGCTGTGGGGAGCAGAACATGGTCCTCTTTGCACCCAACATCTATGTCCTGGACTATCTGAACAAGACAGGGCAGCTGAGTCAGGAGATCAAATCCAAGGCCATCGGATACTTAGTGAGCGGTGAGAGCTTTGTGCTTCCCTTACGCTGTATGCTGAAATTCCCACTGATGCCCAGTAAGAAGCAGCAGCATGGCTATCCCGGCAGTGGGCTGCTGCAGCCCAGCTCAGTGACCCAAGGGACTGCCCTGATCAAGACATTTGCTTTGTCTTCTTTCTTTCCTTATCCTATTTTGCTGAGACTCGATTGCCATGTTCCCTTTGAGGTTCTGTCTTTCAGTCCCTTTCTCCTTTTCCTACCCTAATCCTGTTAGTACAGAGCTGATACAGCTCTGCCTATTCTGTGACTCAGTGTTTCTGCAGGACAAGATGTTTCATGCTTCCACCTAAGTTCCCTCAGAGATGCCCCACTGCTTGGTGTATTGCCTTTCCATGCTTTCCCATTGTGGTTTCAGATAGCAAACAGGCCAGGGTTTTGGTTTTAAACTAGGAAACACTTCCTTTTCCATGTTTTTGCAGGCTACCAGAAGCAGCTGTCATACAAACATCCAGATGGGTCCTACAGCATCTTTGGCACCAGAGACAAAGAAGGGAACACCTGGTGAGTGACTGAGAGCAGAAATGGCTCAGAGAGGATTTGCATTAAATTCACATGATGCAGGTAAAAGGCATCTTTACCAGCTAAACAAAACATACAGAGCTGGCTAGGACTGGGACTCTCTAAGTACTAAGAAAAATGGCTTTCCACCCCCTGACAGATGGGGTGCGAAGAGAAGAGGTGATCCCCAAAGACCCAGCTGCCTTTTTGATTCAAACTCCTGCTGTCTCCCATGAAACGCAATGCATTGCAGTGCTCTGTAGCCAGGAGCAGCCCCAGAGTGTGTCCCATCTAGGTACTGTTCCTTTAACTACCCTCTCCTGGAGGAGCACACAGAGACAAAGCAAGCCTCCAAAATGCTGTCTGTAGTTCTCCATGCTTATGCCTACTGGGAATGGGAGGGTTGACTTTTTATGTTCCTGTTTCCAATGCTCGTCTTACAGCTTCATCTTTCCCCTGCAGGCTCACTGCCTTTGTGTACAAATCATTTGCACAGGCTAGTCACTTCATCTATATTGATGACAATGTCCAGGCTCAAACCTTGATGTGGCTGGCAAGCAAACAGAAGCCAGATGGCTGCTTCCGAAGTGTTGGGACACTCTTCAACAATGCCTTGAAGGTGGTAGAGAATTACTTCTTGGTCAAATTTACACTCGTATCATTAAGAACACACTATCCCCTTACTGTCAGAAACTATGCTTTACTCCAAATGCCTGACGCCTGCCAAGGGCTAACTCTCCACACCTTACAATGACTATTTTCAGCTCAGTCAGCTTCCCCACACTGTATTTTACATCTTACGGACAACTGAGATAGGGTTACTGAGATAGAACTGTAAGCTTGAGGGAGTGATATTTTTTGAGGTGATAGCAGCGGGTTTCTCTTGATTTAAAGCCATCCCTGCTATGTGTGTGCTCTCCTTCCTTGCAGACCGCCTCCAGAGCAGGCCACACTCTCCCAGTGGGGATATAGCAATTCGTATTTAAAGGCTTTTAACTTCTGACATTGACTGAAAATACCTCTCTCTGTGTCCTTTTCAGGGAGGAGTAAATGACGAGCTGTCGCTTTCTGCCTACATCACCATTGCCATGCTAGAAGCTGGGCACTCTGGCTCGGTAAGGAGACCTTCAGCTGCTGGTATTCAGCTGGAATTGGTCCCCAGTTGTTGACTTGGCTCCAATAATCTGCTACAAATTGTCCAGGTAGTAAAGAAAGATAGAGGAAGAGAGAAGTCCCAGGGAACATGACCCTGCTCTGTAACTGCATTAGTTGCTGTAACACCAGTTCCCCATCTCTATACCTTCTCAGCCACCAGTGTTCAAGCAGAAACACTACAGACCTCAGTGGGATTAGATCTTCTATTCGAGAGACCCAAGACATTAAGTGACACCTTTTAGTTTTCAATAAAGAAACGTGACAAGTAGTAGTCCACACGCTATGGCTTAGCTTCAAACATGGCTCAGTCAAGAAAGTAAGTTATTGCAGGTACATCCATAAAGTCTACAAATGGAGCGAAAAGCTATCTTGGGAAAACAAAGGTCCATCAGAGTGAAAAGCCAATCTGTCTTTTTCTAAAAGTAGCTAGTACCACGGAGACTACAGCAGAGATGTCAGACTTCAATATATGACTTTCTCGGCCTCCAGTTTGTCTTATCCTTTTTGAGGTGCTTCCTGATTAGATAATGCATTAGCAAGGTCACAGAGTCAAACTCTGAACAGATTTTACTGGGTGAAAACCTATTATAAATCCACAGAATTAAGTTAAAAATATACCATAGTGACCAAGGACAGAGACTACTAGGTTAGATTTGTTCAAGACAACACACTCTTGACTAGAAGTGCAGAGTGAATTGTTATCATGGAGGTAAGCAGAAAGAATTAGCTGCGAAAGAAACAGAACAGTCTTCTGTTTACACACCAGCATCTTCGAGAACACACTGAAAAGCTACTTGATTTTTATGATGTTTCAGTCTGAAATTCCTCTTTAAAGGATTCTGTATTCTGTCTCCTGAAGTCACTATACAAACTCAAGTCCCATTCTTATTGCTGTAATAGTGACAGGATGAAGAATAGGTTTAAAGAAATTGAATGTTTGGCCAGGTAAAGACTACTGTCCTGAATCAGATCCTTATGTTACTTTTTTTTCCTTTTTTATTAAGTACCCTGTAGTCCGAAATGCCTTTTTTTGCCTGGAGACTGCATCTGAGAAGAGTATCAGTGATATTTACACTCAGGCACTCATAGCCTATGCTTTCTGCTTAGCTGGCAAGGCAGAAAAATGTGAATCATTCCTTAGAGAGTTACAGAAATCAGCAAAGGAAGATGGTAAGTTTCAGACGTTTTGGGAATTTGGGAGGTGGGAAGAGGGAACAGATCTTACTGATGGTATGTGGTCTAACCTTGACAATATTGAGAGTATAACCACATAAACCAACTTCCACAAATAATCTATGGAGTTAATTTACAGCACATCTGCTGCTCTGTAGAGAGTACTTACGAGAAAGAGGCCAGGACGCAGTAGATCTCTGAGGCAGCATAGAGCAGTGACACCTGCAAACCGTTCTGGTTGCTCCTCACCTTCTCTTTGTTTATTCAGATGGTTCACAGCACTGGGAGCAGGAGGAGAGGTCTCCATCAGAAAAATCCCCCTCCTTCCTTGACCATGCCCCATCAGCTGAAGTTGAGATCACCAGTTACGTGCTGTTGGCAATGCTCTACAAACCCAACCGGAGTCAAGAGGATCTCACAAAGGCCTCAGGGATTGTGCAGTGGATCATCAGGCAGCAGAATCCCTATGGAGGTTTCTCTTCCACCCAGGTGCCGAAACTCCCTCCTACTCCCCAGCCATTCCTAGGAATTGGGGCACTGGATCAGGGTGCCAGAAATAAGACTACCTAGTCTTATTTCTCTTTTGTACCTACGGTCTCAAACACGCAGATGCCAAGCCTTTCTCACAGACACACCGAATTAGGTGGTTTTTTTTCCTCTTCTTCTTAACTATGGAAAGGTTAAAGCCATACAAGAGTAATTTGACTAGCCACAAATACAGATATTTGTGTCAGGGATGAGCCTAGAAAACACCAAGTCCCAGCTGTCATATGACCAAGAATGCTCTGTAGGTCCCTCGAAAACACATGCCTCACTGCTATTAAGAACTCTAGAAGTGTTCTCTAGTGCTCAGGTTTTATGTTCTGAGACTTTCGTATGAGTAGAGAGATTTCTTCCACCCTAAAACATGCATGCTAGAATGAAATGGCTCCTTATATATGGGGACCCTAGAATTATACACAAATTCAGGGTTTCTTTAGCCTCAATGAAGTGACCGTGCTTTGTACTGGAACAGTGACCTTGACTTCTCCACCAGGCACGTTGTGTAGGTAATTGTCTTTTATTGTTCAGTATCTGAAGGGGGCCTACAAGAAAGCTGGGGAGGGACTTTTTACAAGGGTGTGTAGTGATAGAACAAGGGGTAATGGCTTCAAACTGGAAGAGGGTAGATTAAGATTAGATATCAGAAAGAAATTTTTCTCTATGAGGGTGGTGAGACACTGGGATAGGTTGCCCAGAGAAGTTGTGGATGCCCCATCCCTGGAAGTGTTCAAGGCCAGGCTGGATGGGGCCTTGAGCAACCTGGTCCAGTGGGAAGAACTAGATGATCTTTCAGGTCCCTTCCAACCCAAACCATTCTACGATTCTATGATTCTGTGATTATTTTCTTTCCCTTCAGGACACGGTCATTGCTCTTCAAGCCCTCTCTGCTTATGGTGAGGCTACCTACAATTCTGTTACACAAAACGTAGTCAAGATCACTTCCAAAAAGCCTTTTGAGAAGGCATTTATTGTCAACAATGCGAACAGGCTCCTGTTGCAAGAGACTCCCCTTCCTGATGTCCCTGGGAAATACAGCCTAACAGTGAATGGCAGTGGATGTGTACTTATGCAAGTAAGTGTTTGCTCTCCTGTTCATTGTTTCTCACATTCTGCCTACAATGCAGTCATGTTTTTGATGATTCTCCATCCAACTTCTCTTTATTTTTCCTAATTATTTTATGTCCCAAAACTGTTTAAACACACTGTCCCCCATCCCACATTCTGACTCCAGTGGAGTCACAGCACGAGAAGGAAAAAAAGAGTCCTTTCTGATCAGCAACTGGTTTCTCTCTGGGAGGTGACTCTGGGTATGAGCGCCTCCATTGTTAAAGAGCAGAAATCTGATGTGTCTGTCACTGGTATAAGCAAGGATCTTCCACATCAAACCAAGAACAACATTGCCAGGAAACTCGACTAAGTTTGATGCTTTTGGAACGCAAAGAAAAACCCTTGGCATGCTTGAACAAAAGGGTTTTTTCCTCTTCCAGATGGCACTGAGATACAACATTCACCTTCCAGAAGGGGCCTTTGGATTTTCGCTCTCAGTAAAGACATCACATGCTTCCTGCCCACTGGATCGACCAGCAAAATTTGATATTGTCCTCATAAGCAGGTAACGTGCCATCAACAAACCAGCCGCAGAGGTGACAAGACACACAGAGAAGAATGCTGTATGTATTCAGTTCTGCTTATAAAGTCAAAAAAAAAACCCTAGCTGATCAATGGGTTTGATGATATCGTCCTTTAAGACACAATATCCCAAAAGACCTTGTGACAGTAACTGATGGCACCTTCATACTAGGGGCCTCTCCAGCGTCACCCATCTAAGCCCAGCAGCAAGCACATGTGATTCGCTCCAGCCTCCCCATGCTGTAGGAGGCCAGGAACAGAGAGCTGATGCTTGCTTCCCCAGGCATGGTCCAGACTGACAGAGGCTTCTGTTGTTTCAGTTACACAGGGAAGCGCAGCAGCTCCAACATGGTCATTATTGATGTGAAGATGCTCTCTGGCTTTGTTCCTGTTAAGTCTTCTCTGGATAAGGTAAACTATAGCAGCAAGATTAAATGAGTCATCCCAGGGACAGAGAAGACTGGTCGTGATGAAAACAGGCCTGGTTCCGAATCTTCCGCCCACACACCCTGCGAGGTGTTTGTATGGCTGCACCTTCATCTTCCTTTAATGAGCGGAGGGAATGGCCTACAGGGAGCTGTGAGCACACAGACCTTCCCACATTAAAAACTAGGAAGGGTTCCAGCTAAAGCTTGACCAGCTGGAAGCTGCAACGGGGAGATGGCACTCCCCAGGTAGGGAAAGAGTGGGAACTGTATAACACCAGAGTCCAGCATCGTTCCCCAAATGAACGGCAGTGCCTCTCCTGCATGTGGGCACTGCTCATACCCACCACTAAGTCAAGTGGCAAGTTTTGCCCGGTCCTCTCCATGTGTTCAGCAACATTTGGATGCTAAATATCAGCTGACAGTCCTTGATACCTGGCTAGGAACACAATGAATCCCACAGCCACGGAGTAGTAGAGTCTGAGGTAGGACTTCTTTTATAATGGCTTATAAATATATTTATCTCCATTTCCTTGTTTTAAAGCTCATTGACAGTCATACAGTGATGCAAGTAGAAAACAAGAAAAACCACGTTCTCCTTTATCTGCAAAATGTAAGTTCCGATCACTGTCTATTTGATTTTCACAAAAGATGCGAACAGCATGTAATAGATGCACCTACAGCATGGATACACTCCGTAAAGTGCACTTATCATTTTCCCCTGTAATCACTAAGCTGCTTACTCCTCAAACTGCATGTAACATCCCAACCTGCCCTACTAGCAACTAGAAATAAGTTAATGAAGAAAAGCACACAGAAATTAATCAAAATTCTTTCTCCTTTCAGTCAATAGCAGATAAACACCAGAAAAGAGGTTCCCTTGTGTGTATGTCCCCTTGGTAGGCTTCTCGTAAACCTCATTCCTTCCAACAGGACATGAAACGCTGCTCTGATGTCCTCTGGAAAGATTTCCATTCCTGCTCTTAGGCTAGTTCATTCCCAAATTTAACATGTAATCCAATCCATGAATCAGAATTTACTTAGTACATTTGATTGGGGCCCTGAAGAACTAACAACAGAAGCCAATATCCCAGTGATGTACATTGATTCCCAGTTTCTTGGTGGCACATAATGTTCATGTCTGAAATGGGAGGTGTTGGAATACCAGGCTATGATCCTGACCATTGGAAGACCTGGAGAATTAAGCTCAGTCCTTTGGGGCATTTTTTTCCCTCTCGGGCGTTAGATGTGTAATAACTACAAGTAATACAAGCAGGATAGGAAGCCTACAACTCTTCACTTCGATTTCAATTTGGATTTTCCAAACATATTTCAGATAACGGATGTCCCACATCTGTATGTGTGGCATCAGTGGGACGTGGCATATACAGTCTATCGGTCACCACCCTGGTCTGCTCCAGATGGTGCTGTACAAATAAAAAGACTTATGTGATCCCTGTCCCTCCATTCCCAGATCTCACAGAAGAAAAAGAAAGAAATCACTTTCTCAGTTGAGCAGGACTTTGTAGTGACCCATCCCAAGCCAGCTCCTGTGCAGATCTATGATTACTATGAAACAGGTAGGTCTTTGATTTCAACAAGTATGAAGTCTCGGGGCGGGACAGGAACAGCAGAAATGCTGCGTGCATTAAGGGAGATCCAGAACTAGCCCTCCTGGAACCAACGCTCCTCTGAGCTCTATCAGGATCTGGCTCTAGTGCCAGGGGAGAGACTCATTTCTCTTTAGTAAGCTTGGTCTCGTGCCCAGGGTGACAAGTGGGCGTGCGTGGAAAGTTATAAAAATGCACACTCCAGAACAAAGGATATCTCAAGAATCTACCGCTTAAGTGTGCGTAGGGTACATCTACCTCCAGGGAAAGGCACAGGAAGGAGTCTGCAGGCTAACGGGAGCATTTCTTTCCTTCTCCAGAAGAGTATGCTGTTGCTCAGTATATGTCACCTTGCAAAGAGGATGTTGCAGAAATGGAGTAATGATGAGGAAAGGTAAGTGAACGCCAGAAAAAAAAAAAGCAGATAAGAAAGTGAAGCGTAAAGCAGCATGAGCAGAGGGATTGGCAGGGTGAGCAGAGCAATAACCATTCTTGCAGAAAGGGAGTCTTCAGCCTCCACCAGGCTTCTCAGGGATTACCCAGAGACAGCGGCCAGATCCTGTCCCATGACACATGCTCAGTGGACTCCAAGTGGAGATCACATTGCTGTTCATGGGAAAAGTTCAGCCTCTAGGATGAAAGTGAAAGCGCAGAATAATGGAGAGACTGGGAAATACCTTCCGAGTTTTCTCAAAAGCATCTGCACTTAGCAAGGAATAATCTACCTACAACCATACTTGAAAGCCTCCCCTCTGAAGCCTACGCTTCACGGGCATAGGCAAGGTGCTTCACACGGACTTACAGAAACCCTTTCCTGGACAGTTAGTCCGTTGTCTGAGAAGAACACTTGAGGTGGCATGAATCATGGAGATGATGTGTTGACTAGTCAGAGGTACGGTGCTGCCTTGCTGCAGGGGAGATCCAGGTCTGCGTCCTGCTCAGCACAGCAGCTACACTGGCTGTTATCTGCTGGGCAGTTCCTGAGGGATTCAGGCACAGCTCGCTGCCAGACCTTGGTCCAGCTTTTCTCTGTTTTGCACAGAAGGGGCTGACTATCCTGTGTCCTGAAACCGTATTATATACTCTGCAGCTGTTGGTGTGTTCTCATTAAGTTTATTTTCTTTTGGATTTTCCCCTGCAGGACCACCAAAAGTGCTGAGCAAGTGGTCAAGCACCCTATCTTCTTCTGTCATTAAGTCCTGGAAAGGGCTGTTTCACCTTACTAATCACCGTGGGAGTTTGTGATGTTGTTTGAGCTAGTGTCTGATTCTTTGTTTCCTTTCATGGCACATCTCTCTTGACCTGTACCATAATCATGTATACCTTTCCACCAATAAACCTCACTTTTACATTGGGCAATGACTTTTTTTCAGTTTCACAGAACAAACATTTCAATGACAGTCTGCATGTTATGGTTGCTGGCTGGGGGAGGATGGGGAGAAATGTTATCTGCTGTGCCTGCAGCACTCAGCCTCCTCTCCTAGCTACGCCTGATGATCATTGGAACTACTGTAATATGCAGCATGTTCAGTCCCTCCTACCTCTGGAGTGTAGGACTCATCGCCCACAGCTGCTGAACAGCCCCTCACCATTCCCCGGTCCTGACAGGGTGCCACCCCTGCCCCTGTGGCATAAAAGTAGGGGTTTACATATGGACATCATGGAGTCACTCTGCATCACACCTAGTAGAGGAGAGGGTGAAGAAACGGGCAGGTTTCCATCCAGACCTGGTGAGTGCCTGATCCCACATCTTGGATCTTACGCTGCCAGGCCCACCTGTCCTCCAGACTGGGCAGAGTTTGTCCAAAAGAGATGATGAGCCTGGATCGTGATGCCTTGTCTCAGCCACCAGCAAGAAGCCTCCCCCTTCTCTTGCACCTCTTGTCATCCCCCACTTTGTTACGCTTGCAGTCGTGGTGGTTTCAGCAGAGACGCTCTTGGGCTGAGCATGACCCAGGCACTACCAGAGCCCTGGCAGAGGGGACCACGGGACAGGGAGGCACGGCTGGAGACGAGGGGGCACAGAAGCATGGGGAGGCCTCGGGAAAGAAAGACGGACGCTGCTGCTCTTACCCAGGAGCAACAACAACCGCCCTGGCAGAACCCCGGCAGGCTCCCGCGGACGCGCCCGGGCGGGGCGGCGGCAGCTCGGAGGGGGCGGGCGGCTCCGTGTTCGCCCGCCAGGCGGCGCCCTTGCTCCGCGCCGGTTCCGGGCAGTGGGATCCAGCCCGCACCAGCTTCCTTGCAGCGCACCGGGTACCGAGCATCCCCCAGGCGTGAGCGGGGAGGAAAGGACGGATCTGTCATGGAGTGGGGGGGAGGACCTGCCATGCAAAGGCGTGGATAAGAATTTAAGAGACGATGCAAACGGTTCCAGTGCTGAGGACTGGTATGTGTCCTGAAAGGATCCGTTTCACCAGGCAGTCTGCTAAAGTGGTGTGTGAACTTGGGCTTTTGTTTCAATGAAAATTAATCATCATGTCAACACAGAATACCACTCTTCCGAAATCTTTTTTTTTTTTTCCTTTTCTTTTCGCAAAAGGCACTAAATTATTCATTAATGACCTGGATGAGGGGACAGAGTGTATCCTCAGCAAATTTGCTGACGATACCAAACTGGGAGGAGTGGCTGACACTCCAGAGGGCCGTGCCGCCATCCAGCGTGACCTGGACAGGCTGGAGAGCTGGGCAGAGAAGAACCTAATGAGGTTCAACAAAAGCAAGTGCAAGGTCCTGCACCTGGGGAGGAAGAATGCTAAGCACCAGTATAGGTTAGGGGTGGACCTGCTGGGAAGTAGTTCTGAGGAGAAGGATCTGGGGGTCCTGGTAGACAGTAAACTATCCATGAGCAAGCAATGTGCCCTTGTTGCCAAAAAGGCCAATGGAATCCTGGGCTGCACAGGGAAGAGTGTGGCCAGCAGGTCGAAGGAGGTCATTCTCCCCCTCTACTCTGCACTGGTGAGGCCACAACTGGAATANTTCAAATACACGGAAGAACTTCTTTACGGTGAGGGTGACAGAGCACTGGAACAGGCTGCCCAGGGAAGTGGTGGAGTCCCCTTCTCTGGAGATTTTCAAGACGAGCCTGGATGCATTCCTGAGTGATGTGCTCTGGGCAATCCTGCTTTAGCAGGGGAGTGGGAATAGATGATCTCTAGAGGTCCCTTCCAACTCTGTAAAATTCCGTGATTCCGTGAAATAATTTGAGTCAGTGGGATTTGTGTTTCTGAGTTACCCAGGCCTGGCTCCTCAACAAACCAGATGTCTGGGTCTCCACAGGCAGTAGGGTACCCAAATACTCCCAGGATCCATCAGGGATGGGTTAATTTTAGAATTGCACCGGGCTGGCCATCCAGGATATGCATGATATTGATGTTACAAAAAGCCATTGCCTTAAGTTCCACAGACAAGGAGTTTGTGGGGCATGAAATTGCTTTGGGTGGAGCGCGGATTTCCATGCTAAATTCCAAAATTAAAACTTCACTGGCAGCAGGAGGGAAGCAAGAAAGGCTGTGAATTTTGCTTTTCTGACACACCCCGAACTGTAGCAACTGACTCAATTTACGTGAGCATGAGACTGGACTAAGGCAAGAGAATCAATAGTTACAGCAACAAGGTTGAGGAGAGCAGCCTGAGTGGATGTGAATACAGGATGTGCATCTTTCTGGGGGATTTAAGGCAAATTAAGCCAAGGCTTCAGCATCCCACATGGAACTCATAAAAATCCCCCTCAGGTCGGGCCAAATGTTATTCTGTTCAGCCAAACATCGTTTTCTGGGAAGAAACAACGACCTTAAAAAAAAAAAAAAAAAGCTGCATTTTTGTCATTCTTGTGAAGCTTTCTTTTACTCTTAGGCCAAACCTGAACGATTAAAATATCAAGAGCATATTTCCCACTGAACACTCTTCTTCTACATGCTGAAAAAGTAATATTTCTTACCTGATTTTATCCTGAGACTCACACAGTTAATTGCTGGTTGCAGTCAGATCTAATAAACATCTCATGCTCATTCTCTTTCTGCAGAATTTTACATGTTGATCATGTTCTCCCTGGCTTCTGCTCCTGCAGGGAACGCAATATTCCTTAAAATGCATTCCAACACCTCACAGATTTCTGGAACCTGGCTCTCCTCTTTCAGCTATTTGTTTCGTGGCACGCACCTAAAACTAATGCAAGTTTATTAATTGTTGACTAAGCAAAACAGGGACACCCATTAGACTGAATATAATTTCTTCCTCTATAATCTGATAATCCTGAAGCATCATATGATTCAGTCCCAGAGACTGGGGGATTAGGTCTCAGAAGGTCAGAACTACTTTAATTTTGGCAAGAGGTACAAGCTAGGCAAACTGTTTCCCCAGGTGTGAGAAAATCAGGCTCACTGATTTTCAAGAGGTGCTCGCAGCTACCCTACTGCTGCCTCCTCGAAGGCACAGATGCTGGTTCACAGTGCTCGGTATTCATAGAATCATAGAATGGTTTAGGTTGGAAGGGACCTTAAAGCTCATCTAAAGATCATCACCGCTGCCATGGGCAGGGACACCTCCCACTAGATCAGGTTGCTCAGAGCCCCATCCAGCCTGGCCTTAAAAACTTCCAGGGATGGGGCTTCCACCACCTCTCTGGGCAACCTGTTCCAGTGCCTCACCACCCTCATGGTGAAGAACTTCTTCCTAACGTCCAGTCTGAATTGACTCATCTCTAGTTTTAATCCATTCCCTCTAGTCCTACCATTACCTGACATCCTAAAAAGTCCCTCCCCATCTTTCTTGTAGGCCCCCTTAAGATACTGGTAGGCCACTATAAGGTCTCCTCGGAGCCTTCCTTTCTCCAGACTACCAGAGAATCTAACAGAGAACAGAGACAGATAAAAGTATCTGCTGCAACTGTTGTGCAGGTCCTTGGACTGAGTCAGAAACACCATGAGAAATGGGAAAATCAAAGCTTTACTGTGGTTGTCTGCCAGTGCCCTCACGTCTGCTCTCCAGCTTCTGGATCTCCTGTGGTTCTGTGCATGGCTCTGTTAGAAGTACATTAAAAGCTACTCTAAAAGCAGGTTCTTATGAATAAAAATGAAATAACAAAGAGTATAATCTCATCAGAATGTCTTTGGTTAAAATGCTCTGTCATGCTTACTTCCCGTTGTGTTAAATCCTTCTTTGTAGAGTTCATTTGTGCCATGGGAATTGCTTTGCTGCTCATGGGGACTTCACACTCACAGATCTGCTAAAGACTGATGTCATGGCCTAGTTAAGAAGAAGAGGACTTATAATGACCACACTTGTTCTGGAAACTGAACATAAGCTTTTTTACTGTAGATGATGAATCTCATCCACAATGTGAGCAGCAGGATGCAAGATCTAGAGAACAATCAAATGAACTTCCATGGAAAGATGAGCTCCAGTGTAGCAGCATTCTCTTGCTTAGGCCCCTCCATTGCTTACCCAGCACTCTCATTAGAAAAAGAAGTCCTTGGTCTAGGGAATTTGTCTGCTCCATCTTTTGGTTCAAATCCTCTGTGACCCCTGCAGCATCACAGGTAAGACTGCCAAGCCGTCAAACAATGGCATAGCAAGACCTCAGCTGTATGACTTCTTTTATTTTCCAGATCTTGTTACATACTTGTTGATGTTCACATTTTGTCCTCACCACCCTTCCTCTCTGTGTGTGATGACCAACCAATTAACTGGTCAGAGAAGATCAGAAATGTGCCAGAGGAACCTTCAATCAAGAAATGATGATGTGTCAAAAAGCTCTGAGGAAAGAACTCAGTCTTGCTCTCCAGTCATTTATTTGTTGAGTTCATTTGCCACCTACCTGGTGGGCAATTAGGGAGGTAAGGCCATGTCTGCAGTCAAATGACTACTCCTGTAGCTCAACAGCAAATGTTTCTTTCTCCTCAACCTCCTAAAGGGTCATCTTTTGCGGGTCAAGAAAGTCCTAAAAGCAAGGCATTACATTGAATACGGGACCTACAAGACTCCTTCAAGGAATATTCTCACTCGTCCCCTTTCTGATCCTTTTGCAAGCTCAATACACTGATCTTCTGATGCCTTTTGATCCTGCCCTGGAGTCCTCCACTCCCCCTTCCTGCCACACCAGTGTTCCTGGTGGGAAAAACAGTACCTCCCTTAAGAACGTGATTTCAGCAGGACTCCTGGACCCCGTGTCGTCACACTGTGTATATAACCTGACAGCTGGGAGATTTAAAAAAATCTTATTTGAGAGTGAAGGGAGGGTAAATATGAACGAGGCAGGCAGAGGTCGCGGCAATAAAAATCACCATACCGTGTATTGACAGGGCTCTACGTGCGTGCTCCTAAAGTGCTAACCTTGCACATTTTTTTCAGCCTCCCACTCTTTGGCTCAGTACCCACGGTGAGGTGAAGGCTGGGTTATTACCAGAGGCAATTGCATAACCGTGCCACATGTTTTCTACTTCACTTTACTGGAAGTTTCTAGCTCTAGGCCCCACTGGTTCCCCTTGCTGTCCCTCCTGTCAAGTCATGGTGTGGCCACGCTTACCCAGTAACCGAGGTCTGTGCCGTGGTAAAGCTCATCTGGGAAGTCCTGCGCACTGAGCGTGGGATGCACTGCTGGCTCTCTCCTCACATCCCCTGCCCGCTTAGATGAGGTCTTGTCCTGTTCCCTTCCCACCACTCTTGTCCAGTGGAGGGTATCCTGAAACAGGAGGGATGAGCAGCAGTGTAACGCAGCCAGGGCAGGCTCCGTAGCAGGACACTGTGTTCAAAAGGGTCCCGATAAATGACACGTTCTCCAGCTGCGTTACAGCATCATGGCTCATATCCCTTTCCCTCACCCGAAGGGCCAAACATGACCAGCTCTGCCCTGCTTAACAAGGTGCAACAGAAGAAAGCAGAGATGCAGGGGAAAGGGTTAAACATGAGAATATCTGATTTCTTTGTCTCGTACTCCATTAGGATTTCTTGTCTTGCTTTCCTTTAGCACACTCAATCTCAAAAATCTGGACAAACACTTATCAGACGAATCCCACATCCTCTGTCCACCGGGGAAAGACCCGTGTCCTGAGCACCAAATGACAGCTGGCTCAGCTGTGGCACGGCAGGGTGGCCTGGGCTTGGCCGGTGTTACCCAGTAACTCAGTAACCAAGCTAAGCATGAAGCCCTTCCCTCCTGCTGCAGCCCAGCCAGCGGGCTTTGGGTCCAAGTCCCCCCCCCGCTGCAGGGCCATAGGTTCCCCCAGCGTGGCCAGAGGAGTGAGCTCTTGCAGAGCCACCGCAGCAAGAGGATGTCACACTGGGCAAGTACAGCGTGGTCCACTCGGCTGGTGCCGACACCTTTTAGCAAAGCCATCCAGAAGGGGGGCAGTGATTTGGGAGTTCACTTTTTTGTAGCTAAATGAACATCAAATATAAATGGGGAAAATATTTGAAATGCCTATACCATGTAAATACGGTCTTCTTCTCTACCGGTGCTCTTGCTCATGGCCTTGTGCCATGAAGTTTTGGATGGTCTCTGGGGATGGCTATCCCATGGCACCTCTGGGCGACTGATCTGTTGTTGCATCACCCTCGGGGAAAGCATTTTTTCCTTCCATCTGCTCAGCATTTCTCTGTACGCAGCTTGGCCCGTTGCCTCTGCTCCTGCCACTGTGCACCTCTGAGAAGAGCGTGGCTCCAGCTTCATTCCACCTGCCCTGAACATCAACCTCGGAGCCAGCAGAAGGACCTTCCTGAGATGCCTGTACCTCGCCTGAGGGGGAGCCCAGGCAATAACATCACAGCTGAAGGTAAACACAAAGTCTACATGCATTTTGAATGTCTTTTTGTATGGTAAAGTTCTATCAGAAAAGTGGAATCATATAACTCAGAAGAGTACAGTTAATTGTCCCAAGTGCTGTTTTTAGACACATTTGTAAATGCCTTGGCTTCTTCTCTCCTCTTCCTTGGCAATAGTCTGAGGAATACAAATGTTCAAATGAAAATAGCTTTTCATGCTCTACTACATCAGGGATTATCTTAATTTCTCTGTAATATCCAAAAAATATCTGTGAACATGCAAGCACCTAGTTTCTTGTTTATATATTTTTAAATTATTACATATTGTTCACAAATTACCTTTAATGGATTTAATAGTGGGATTTCAACAACTGGTCTTACTCTGTGTGTACTGTGCGCTGAAAGTATCAGACAGACACACCGCAGATTTCTGATGCCAGAGGGCCGACAACCTTGGTTGAAGCCTTTTTTGCAACATACGGTATAGGTTTCTTTTAAGGCAAGACAAAGTTTATTCATACAGGTAACTTTTGTTCTAATATAGCTGGGAAAGGCGGATAAACCCTACTTTGTACAGAGCTTATCCCGCAAATGGGCTAGCCTTACATCACTCAAACTGGAGTCACAGGACTATTTATAAAGCCCAGCTACACATTTGGTTCGCAATTTAATCTGCAAAATGCACTAAAATAAAAGTAATTCATTGATGCCTTTGCCATGCCTGTATTTACTCTCTCGTTCATATGATGCCACAGAAAAATGAGTTCTATTTGGCATCACAGCTGGGAACGGCAGTTAATCTGACACCAGGCCCTTCTCTCAGGTTAAGATAGTCAACAGGCCACTAAAGTGGATAATCTTTATTTGCTCTGATATTTTCTGTTTTAATTTGAAGTTTAGCTTATGAAGCCTTTTTATGGTGTTTCACTTCGTTGCATATTGGCATGTTGCAACTTGTATAATGTTCATATTGTCTGAGGTTTTCTTATAAAGGACCTTCTCTTCACTGTGGCCTGTGAAATGTTTTGTCTCCCACAGAATAATAAACTCTCTTTTATCTCTCTGGGTATTGTTGTTACTCCTACTATTTTAGAGAAGTACTTTTTCTTGCAATGCTTTATTGTAATTTGAAACAAATTGCTTTGGGTTTCTTTGCTTCAGATACATAGGCTGGGGAAACAAATATCATTGTTTGGATTTCCTTTAAAAGAAAAATAGTGAATTGCTTTTGCTTTTTTTCTCCTGAGAGATTTTTTTTTCAGCCTACAGCTGAACAGTTGACACAATTTTGTTAATTGGAGCTGTTAATATAAGTCTCAGGTTTTACAGTAACCATTTTCTCATCTGTGCTCATGCAAAGCTGATATAGGCATTGAATAGAGATTCCTTTGCTAGAGCTACCGGTTTCCACCAGGGCTTCTCATGTGAAAGTGCACGGACCATCTTAGGCACAATATCAGTGTTACCAAGACTTGTTTCCTCAGCTTCTTCTTTTAACACACGCCTCTTCATGAAAGCCGGAGGTTGAATTTCAGCTTGGGTTTGGCTTCGAAGACTGATCACTCTGCTACCGTCCTTGAGGAGAAAGAACAGGAAGACAGCAAAGAAGCAGGTGTCTTTCTTGAAATTATTTACCTTTGGTGACAGCGGTTCCAAAATGGCTTAAGACTGCTGGGGCAGAAAAGGATTCCTGCACGTAATAGTACTGCGATAGTGCTAAGGGTATTTACACCCACCCACAGACACCTTTTCTTCCTGCAATTGCAGTGAGCAGTGACCCACTCTGTTATCAGACAATCGGTAGTCAACTACAAAGATAAACAACAGTAACTGAAAAGAAGTCAGAGGAAAATACACCACAAGTGGGTTAAGGTGATTAAAACTGATTGATTAAAACCCACTGACTGACAGTGCACACTGAAAAAATATACTTGTTTTCAACAGTGGTCATAAACTTGGAGGTGCAGGACAGTTCACTTTTTTCTGTTCATCTTTGCTAGGCAATGCAGTGAAGACCGCATGGCTTATAGGAATCTGCAGAATACGGTTTGCTATGATTGGAATTTATCAATATCTATGATGGCCTGGGTTAACTTACTAATTGCATCTTTTATGTCAGTCAGTCAGTCCTCTTCACGGAAACACGGAATCTTTAGAGTTGGAAGGGACCTCTAGAGATCATCTAGTCCAACTCCCCTGCTAAAGCAGGATTGCCTAGAGCACATCACTCAGGAATGCATCCAGGTGGGTCTTGAAAGTCTCCAGAGAAGGGGACTCCACCACTTCCCTGGGCAGCCTGTTCCAGGGCTCTGTCACCCTCACCGTAAAGAAGTTCTTCCGTGTATTTGAACGGAACTTCCTGTGTTCTAACTTGTGCCCATTGCCCCTCGTCCTGTCACTGGGAACCACTGAAAAGAGCCTGGCTCCATCCTCCTTCAGCCCACCCTTTAGATACTTGTAAACATTCATCAGGTCTCCCCTCAACCTTCTCTTCTCCAGGCTAAAGAGTCCCAGCTCCTTCAGCCTTTCCTCATAAGGGAGATGCTCCAATCCCTCCATCATCTTAGTTGCCCTTCGCTGGACTCGCTCCAGCAGTTCCCTGTCCCTCTTGAACCGGGGAGCCCA
>VXBH01003720.1:100289-136792 GCA_013400035.1 Rynchops niger
CACCGCTGGTTACTGGCCTCCAACTAGACTCTGTGCCGCTGATCACGACCCTCTGGGTTCTGTCACACAGCCAGCTCTCAATCCACCTCGCTGTCACCTCATCTAGCCCATACTTCCTCAGCTTCCTAAGGTGGATTTTATGGGAGACAGTGTCAAAAGCCTTGCTAAAGTCAAGGTAGATGATGTCTGCTGCTCTGAACTCACTAGCCAACCCGTTATAACATCATAGAAAGCTATCAGATTGGTCAAGCATGATTTACCCTTGGTAAATCCATGTTGACCACTTCCAATAACTTCCTGTTCCTCAACGTGTTTGGAGATGACATCCAGAATGAGTCGCTCCATTACCTTCCCAGGGACAGAGGTGAGACTAACTGGTCTGTAGTTCCCTGGGTCCTCCTTCTTGCCTTTTTTGAAGATTGGAGTGATTCAAAATAATATATTTTAAAGTGCTGGTGGAAAGGAACTTGCGAAGGAAATATTGTGGAGAATAAAGTGCTCCAGAAAATAAAAAAATTAGTAATAATGACACATTCAGGCAAAGTAGAAGTGCTCCCATGGTGTCCATTTCTTACTGACCCCATATCTTGCCCCATTCCAATATGATATTACCTGGAAAGGAAATCCAATGTGTCGGCACATATAACCTAACAGTATATCACTGTAACTTCTCTGAGAATTATCTAGAATTAAGATAATTTTCCCAAGAGCTCTTTGTAACAAAATAAAATTTTAGGAGAATTTTATAATTTTAATTTAGCAGAGGAAACAGGTAAGAATTTTCAAAAACCTATGGAACAGCCAAAAGATGGGCTACCCTTAAAAGCGAGAGTAAATTTATACAATCATTCCTTTTCAAGCAGGATGAACCTAAGTCCATTACTGTTGTTCAGTATACAGATCCACTCTGCTCGGAGGGTTATAAGACGTTAGATTTAGGCATTTTGGCTATAGCAACCATTTACTGTGACATGGCCTAATTTGAATGCTTTGTGGTCAACAGTTGGGTACGGTGATCCACTTAGGCCTTGTACCAGCCTAATGGGGGGCTAGCCACTGAAGATACTAGCTATGTGCAGATTGCTTCTTCATCTGTCAGGTGTGCAGCCACATCAGACATGTATGAAGTATTATCGTAAGAGGAAATCTCTTTCCTGTGGTTAAAATCATGATTGCCAGTTCATTGATGCCATCGCCGTGTATGGCAAAGATGTTGCATGTCTTTTCCAGCAAAGGTATCTTTTCTTAGTCCAGCTAGCCTTGTTGGAAGAAGTAGGCAGTCTTTCAGACACACAGTCTCTCCTTCAGGTCCGAAAAAGCACCAAAAAGCTTTCAAGCTAAGAACAAATTCAGGCCACTTATTCTGAGCTTTGTGAGAGAAGGAACCCTCTCAAGCACCGACTGCCTGAGCTCAAGGGCAGTTAGTGCTTGTGGAGCAAAGTGGTCACTCACGTGTCAGAGAGATGGTAAGTGGTTCCTGGGGGGACTGAGAAGCAGATATTTTATACCTTGTTGATGGTAAATTGCTTAGTAGAAGGAAGAAGGCTATAATGAGCACCATCTCAATTGCATTGCTGGTTTTGATGGACCTGTAGACCTATGAATTTTAGTTTTATATGCTCCTGCTAAAGTGTACTTCGCGTGTGGGCATTTGGATTTCTTTTTGGTTTCAGTTTAAAGAAGCCCAAAGGACAACAAGCAACTCACAGTGAGTCATGTTTTCCAGCAAATGCCCAGGATGCTATTGCTTTGAAAACTGCTATTTTGCATGAGTTATTTCCTGGAGAAGTTGAAGACAGGAGTGGGAGGACAGACAATAGGGGGGCATTTCTGGAGAAAGATCTGTGTGGGTTTTATTACTTGGTAGTTACACAACCACTTTTTAATCAGTATTTCCATCTTTAACTGATAATCTGCTAAATCTTTTGGTTTGTGTGAGAATGCGTTCATTCTTTCTCCATAGTACTTTTATATAACATGTCCCCCCCATCAGACAATGGCTGCCTCCTGACTGTTTTGCTAACCTTTGTGGTTCATAAAAGGTGTTAGATTTTATTCCATGAGAGATTGTCCCTGAGTTTTTAACACCATTCTTAAGTTTCCGTTCACCCCCAGACATTTCTCATGGTCCTTTGCACAACTCTTCCCTGCAGTTTCCTGGCCACTACATCAGAGTCAAGACACACTGTATAGCTAACTTTCAGTCTTAACATTCACTCTTTTTCAAAGCTTTACCTTCAGGCAAAGAGCAAATGGGGCTGCCTGTGCTGTTGTGATCTAATAAGCTCCCTTGCACAGATCAGAGAAATCCTGCCATTAATGTGGCTTCACATTCAAGGTGGTTAGTGCTGCAGCATTTTCCCTGTTGGGTTATTCCTGCACAACAGAACTCTTCACAAGGATCATGAATCTCCGTAAAGAATGTTACTGAATCCTTTCAGTCCACAAGCACTGGAGGGCATGCTGACAGCCCTACAGCTGCCATCTTGCAGTTCTCCGTGGACTGGTGCAAACACCCCACCTAGTCAGACTTCTCAGGGAGTGCTCATAGTTTGGACTGAATATTTCTGTTCAACGACCTGCTGGAATTCAGCAAACTGTTTTTCTTACTAGATTCAACTTCTGGATAAACTGCTCCTACCAGAGGTTTGCAGAAGACCAAGCCAAGTGAGCAGCACTATTTCTGAGTGACTTTTGTTACAAACAGGGCTCACAGCAGCACAGATCTAAATCTGGCAAAGGAAAGGAGGAGTCACTTTGAACACCTAGAACATCTGCGCTCCAGGCGACACTGAATGACGGAGGGTGATCACCATGCCCAGGGGGCAAGGATATCTCCCAACAGCATTGTGTAATATTTGTGCATATTCATAGAGGAAACAACTTATTTCCACACCTAGACCAATACCCCACCTCATTTGGGGTTTATATTCCTGACAGAATAATTTTCCAACCCATTCTACCACTGTTAGCAACTGTGTCAGAGAATTACTGCAGTATTCTGTTAACCTAATAAGGACAATGTTTCCACCTATGGGTTTCCTTTTGTTCTTAAAATACCTATAAAATTGGCATTTGGCTTCAAAAGATCAGAGTGCCCCACATCAGAGTGCTGTGATTAGATGCTGCCCACAGGGAATATTGCCCTGTGTGGAACATAGTTCATTTCCGCAACGCTGTGGACTTCTGATGGGTTGAAGAAGGCACGGTATGAATCATTCAAAGATTTCTAATATAAGCACTATCCAATAGGTACCCTTCCCCCACTTGGAAAGTCTCTGGCCAAATACTGTCCTTCTGTTCCAGCTCCTCCTTACACGCCTCTCCCAGTTTCCGGATGGGTCCTGGCCCCCAGCCCTTATCTCCTCCAGCCCCTGGGCTGTTTACAGAGAGCAGTTATAAAGAGGCTGACCCAGCAGAGAGTGGAGGGGAATTACAAGGTGCAGGAAAACAGCAGCACCGGACCAGACTGGGTGTCTGCTTGACTCACCACGACCTGCTCTGCACCATGGGGAAGAACGGGCTGCCCAACAAACCAAACATCTTCCTCCTTCTCCTCTTCTTCCTCCCCGGAAATACCTCTCCCACCACAGAACCGTAAGCTACTCATGTGGAAGGGGGAGGGAGGTCTTCGTGCACCTTTTCTCCTATTTTCTTCCTTTCCGTCATTCTTCAAACAACTGTGCCAGCTTCTTCCACTCCTACCCTGCATCTCACAACTAGCCAAGCCCTAAGCTTCCTGCACAGCTCTGCCAGCGCTCCCCACTCTCTCCCTGCAGCCCCCTGGTTGTCCAGTCCTGGGACCCCACCACGTCTCTGCCAGTGCCCGCACTCCTGCCCTGCAGCTGCCTGACAGTCCAGCCCTGGATCCTCACAACTAAGTCTCTTCTTTCCTTGAAACCTTCAGATGCCTGGGCTTTTGTGGGCATGATGCCAGAATCTATGTACTTACCTTTCCTGTAGTATCCTTGTTTTGATCACCGAGTTATTTCTCCCTACTCTCCTGTTGATTTCAAGCCACTTTGCTCCCCTTTCTCCTGTTCCTTTCAAGCCGGTTTGTTTCCCTTGGCAGCATCGGATGTACTTGTTCCCAACGAGGATCTGTGACCTAGATTCTCTTCCTCTGGCGCAGAGCCTGGTGCTGGCACCCTCCCCTGGGGCATCCACCCCAGGGCTCTGCAGAACAGCAGCGTGGCTGCAGCGCCCACCCTGCTGAGAGCCCCGAGGAGAGGGGCAGCTCCGGATACCACGGGCAGGCTGGAGCTGGCATCCCCACCCCAGGCTTGCCTACCAGAGAGGAATGCTCCGGAGGCTCTAATCTGGATGGGAGCAGCCTCCCTCTTCAGACCCTGGCTGCTGTCACACGCTGTGCCTCTTGCTGTGCTGGCAGAAGCGCAGTGCTCACCACCGCGGGTGTCCTCATGCCTGCTGCAGAGATTTGGTGCCCACCAGCACCTCAGTAGCGCTAGCAGCTGTAGCAGCGGGTGCAGCACGACTGCTGGTGCTTCCTGCATGGCCAGAGGTGAAGCGGTGACTGGCTCAGACCGAAGGACCTTTGACTCACACTGTACCATCAACCTCCCATTCATCCGCCCTGTTTGGGTGCTTCGGGGACAGATCAGCCAGCCACGTCTGCTTTGGGGTCAGGCTGAGCTTTCTGGTCTCCCTACAGTATTCTGATGTAATTAAGCAATTAAGTAATCTCAGTTCATCCCTGCCCGAGACCAGGGGGAAAGGGAATGAATCCGCCCCGCTCAGTTCTCTCCTCCTGTGAGCAACATCCTGCTCTCTATCCCTGACCTGAGCACTGTTTTGGGAGGGGAGAAGGAGGAAGGGCTGAGAGTTGAGGGAAAGAGGGGTGTAGTTGGGATCCACAGAACGAAGGTAGGAGCCTGGAAAGCAGTTGAGGGGCAGGGAGGCAGTGGAATCCGAGCAGTGCGCTGCTAGGTAGCTGTAAGGGTAGTGGTTCTGTTTTAAGGGCTAGAGGGTAGATCAGACGCTGTATGTAACACAGAAGGGAAGTCCCCCTTGGGCTGAAGACAAAACGAAGCTTCCAATCCAGGCTTGCTTCCTGTGCCCAGGACAAGTAGGGAGATAGCTTCTTTGAGCAGCAGCTCTTGCTGCTATTTCTGTTTCAGATGTGGCCAGCTGCACAGGAGACACAATTACGGTTCAGACTATATATTAGAAAGAAACGTATTCACCAAGTTAGTGCAGCACTGGAACAGGTGATGCAGAGAGATGGTGGGAACTCCATCTGTGAAGTCCTTCGCGACAGTCTTGTTGCAGGAGAGACGCTGGGCTTGAGACATCCAGAGATCCCTTGCAACCAAAAACTTCATGATTCTGTAAGATACTGATAGCAAGATTATTTTTTTTTTTTTCTCGCTCTAGATCTGTTCTGGAAGAAATCAATAGGGGGTATCATTCAATCGGTATTGCACTCCTATTCTGGTATGCGGTTGTGCATGCCAGCTACTTTACAATGCAGCGTACGTGCTTGGGAATATGCTGCGTATAGTCAGAAATCCTAGGTCATGATGGCACATGAATCAGCAGGTGTGGATTTGGACTGACGGAGCTGATGAAATTCACTGGCTTCTTTGGTTGGGTGTTTGTTCCAGGAAGTAGCTGAGAGTCAACACACAGGCATTAGTCCATCTTAGGCTAGAGTATTACCTTCTGTGTGTAGACAAACTCATCATTTTTGCCTCAGCCACTTTCTCTAGCGTCTCCTATCCCTCCTTGTTGCCTGCTTCTGAGAGTCACTGCCTCTGTTTTCAAAACACTCCGTTGCATGCAGGGAGGCTGCTGAGGTCTCTTTTGGCAGCCCAGATGCTTTTTGTCCCGGAATGCCTATGCACGGACTTTGTGACCCAAGTTATTTAAAACCCTCACAGCAATTTAATTCCTCTAGCTCTTTTCACCAGCACATCCCAAAACAGCTAAAGGGAGGTCTATGAACAGGGTATTTCATATCCTTGTTTCAAAGGCAGGGAAGCCAGTGTAGGGGGAAGTTCTGCCCGTTAGCCAAAATTTCAGCAGAACAGTGAACAGGAAGCGGAATGAGGCCAAATTCCCCATGAACTAGGTCACGCTGTCCCTTGGGTAGACTGGATGTTACAGTCGGATTGCCAGTGCCATTGACAGGGGGCAGGGGAAGCGAGATTAGGGGAAGCAGGCACAGGGTGAAGCTGTGGTGAGAAAGCTGTGGAGGAAGGGGAGCGCTGGAGCAAGCAGATAGTCACAGGCTGTAAGTCACGCTCTGGGTGGCTGGAGCACCCTCCTTTCACTCCTCCTGCAGCAGCATGCACTGACCAGAGCTGCCGGCTGGCTCCTTTGCCACGCTTTATCGCCTCGCCTAGTGGTGAGGGAACTGGAGGTACTGCCTGGGTCCCACTGCCTCCACAGTAGCTTTAGGATTTCCCAAAAGCTCAGAGCCTAGGTAATAATGTAGCTCTGGGTGGGCCCAGCTATCTCTCTCCCCGGGGCTGGCACCATCCATCAAGGTGCACATTAGCCTTCCTCACTGGAGAGCCCATGGAAAAGTGGTATGAGCGGTCCTGACCACAGGTTTCCTCCCATGCATGTAGTGACTAATACACCCTGCAGACTGACTTGCCACCAGAACCTCCTGCTGCTGCGCCTGGATCGCTTGAATGTGCGCAGGGAAAAAGCAACAGCAGGTGCATAAAAATGGTCCAGCATCAGACCAGGGGACTACATTAGCTCTATCTTCTGCCCGTGTTGGTGGCCAGTCGTAGGTGCCGAAGAACAGAGTAGAGGAGCAAGGCAAGTACTGTGGAAATTAGTTTCCTATCTGCTGTAGCCTTATGGAGCTTCTATCAATCAGAGGTTCAAGGTCTTAAAGTGTCCGGGATTACACCTGGGCTGCTATGTTTTCTAGACATTTCTGGGCAATGAATTTACCCGTGACATTTTTGCTAACATCAGGAGTAGCTGATCTTCTTGCCCTTATGAGCCTCATACCAAATTTTATGTAGCTGGTGCCATAGGGCACATACCATATGCCTTAGAGTGTTACCGGTGGGTAGGGAGTGACAGCTTCTTTTAAGGGCCTGAACTTGGCTGGACACACAGATAAGGCCGTAATTATCCAACTCAGTGGCACCTCCTGGCTCCTTTTGTTCCTCACCCCCGGAAGGACAGACGGGGATGTCTACATGTGTCCTTCTTGGGCTGCTTGAGAGCACACGAGCTGGCCATACCAGAATTGTACATTTGGATTTTACAGCACCTGGTAGCACTAAGTTCCTCAGCTTAATTTTGTACGTTAGCGAAAAGGCTTCTGCCTCCTTCTATTTTTAAGCCAGCTGCTTAATATTTTCACCAGGTGTTGTTTACTACATGCATTGTCACAGGTGATGAACAAGATATACTTTCTTTTATGCACACCATGACTTTATGGCTTTCTGTCCTGCCTTTTTCCAAGCAGGAGTCTTAACCTATGTAGTGTCTCCTCCTATGGAAATCATTCCAGATCATCTCTGCTGTCATTGACTGAATCTTTTCTGCTAAATCCTTTTTTTAGATGCACACCATATGGGAGATGTGGAAGTACCATGTGATTTAACAATGGCAAAGTGATGTGTTCTGATTTGTCCTCTGTTCCTTTCTGAACAGTTCCTTATGGTCCATTTGTTACTTATCGCTGAACAAGGATTTTCCAAGAGTGAACAGTTCTCATGTCTGAGTGGTAATAGCCCACTTAGTGATACAGGATATATACGATAGCATATATACTGTTGGGATCATTTTTTATTCCTGTATTGATCGTTTTCCCCTTATGAACAGTTTGTTTGCCATTTCTGCTACACAGTCTCAGCATACAACAAAAGTTTTCCACAAAAATGTAAGTCAGTTTTAGGTATCTTCTTTCCCTGGACACTTACAGAAAATGGTACTTCCCAGATCATTCAGAAATGTACTGAACAACAGGGGTCGCAACACAGACTCCGGAGATTTTCACTGTTTCTTAACCTTTGTGTCCCATCTTTTAAACAATTAAACCAGGTCAGAATTAGTAATTTCATTTATTAGTAAAAAATTAGTAAAATGATCCCTTTAATTGGATGGCAGCTTAGTTTAAGGGTCCTTTGTGAGGGACCTTTGTCAAAAGCCCTTTGAAGATGCAAGAACGCTTGTGTTGCAGTAAACCGCTACTCTCTGAAATCCTTTGTGTACTCATCTTAATAACATCCCAAACTGCAAGCACTCACATTTTTGCTCAGCATGAGAAGGATTTGAAAACCTGGATAGGCAAAGACAGGAGCTGCCAGACAAGTGGGTGGTTTTTTCAAGCCTAAAACTGCTGAATTTTCAACCTTTTTTAGCTAATGCCATTGAGTCTCAATAGGAGATTGTGGGATATACAAAAATCAATTAACAGCCTGGAACCTTTCACACCGTCCTTACTCCCTGCTGTGAAGCTGAACAAAACATCCTTTGTAAAGGACTCTCTATTAGCATAGAAATTGTTCCTTCTACAGCAAGCATTTTCCTGCTTTTAGGCTAATTAGTTAGGCAATTTAATATGTATAAACCCAAAATAAAACGAATGCTCATGTGTATGTGCACTGCAATTCCCAGGGACAGTAATGGATTATGCGTGCTGATTTGTTAATTTACTTTCACTTAATACTGTTTCCTTAAAACCTGTTTCACATTTCTGATCCTTCTAATCCTTGCTTCCCTCTCTTCCTAAGGCAGTATATGGTGCTGCTGCCCTTTCTGATACACACCGATTCTTCTGAGAAAGTCTGTGTTCAGCTGACCCACCTGAATGAGTCTGTGACACTGAGCGCCACACTCGAGTACCAAGGGGAAAACAGGAGCTTGATTGATGACGTGGTGTCGGAGAAGGACGTGTTCACCTGCATCCCTTTCTCTGTGAGTATCTCATCTGTGTGGGCCCGTCCCTTGTGTTTATTGGTGTCGGCTAGTAGATCTAAACAGCCCAGAAATGAGAAATAAGACACGTTACAATCAGAGACTTCTAAGCTAAGCCAAACAAAGAAATTAATTTGATGTAGAAAATTGACCGTGGTAGCCTTATGAGGAATGATTTTCCACCATTACCAATTCTGTGTCCCACATGATATTTCTGTGCATGCAAGGACTAGAGAACTCTTCTGGGATCCTCCATCATAGAATTTTGACTGACTTTAAAGCAGAACACGCCCCATGTTTGTTTGATCTCAGAGGAAAAATAGGGAAGTGGAACGAGAAGTATAGAAGCTGGGGAATGGTTAAAGACAGCGAGGTCCATAAGGTCATTTGTCTCCTTCTGGAGCTTATTCATGATTGTTTCCTGCGGAAGGCTCATTGGTGAGTAATGTAAGCAACTGGTCCCACCCCATAAATAATGAATCTGTGTTGATTTCCATTTTGATATATCATGGGATGGAACAAGATCAGATTCAATATTTCTCTAAGGAAAGTGTATTAATAAAGGAAGGGAAAAGACTTTCAGTATTGGAAGGAGAGGAGGCATGAAAAAGCCTCAAGGAAATGGAGATCTATCATTGCAACAATTCCTGAAGGAAAAAGATTTTCTTGAGACAGAGGAGACAATGCCTCCAAGTTCCTATTAGAAAATCATGGGTTTTCTCTTCCTTCCAGCACTGAGTCTTTGGTGTCCTTTTAGGGAACTTTTGGACCTAGCTAATACTCCATCCTTCAAAGGTTTAGTGCAATAGGGTGAATCAGTAAAGCAGTTATCCTCTTCATTTTCCTTAGCTTCCAAAATCCAATAGCACATCAGTGGCATTTCTCACTGTGATGGTGAAGGGGGTGACACTGGAGTTCAGAAGCCGCAAGTCAGTGCTGGTCCAGAATTCTGAGAGCCTGGTCTTCGTCCAGACAGACAAACCCATCTACAAGCCCGGACAGACAGGTACAGGGAATTGGGTTGGTGTTGACACTGACAGCAGAAAATCTTACAGTCTTCATTCTGTAGAGGCCCCATACTTTTATTAAACTTTTCGGACTTCTTCATGGGAGGAGTTAAAGTGCTCAGTAAATCTTATTTCTGTCAGCTGAGATCTAGGGCATGTGGTACCTTCATCATTCCTATTCTCCATCCTCCAAGCACAGGCTCAGATTCATTCTACTCAACTAGAGACATGAATCTGGGATGACTTCAAAGCATAATCTCCCTTGGCTGCACCTGAATCAACAAAGCAGGACAGGCACTCCCAAGGGACAATTCAGTTCAGCCAAGACCTGATTATCCTTCTAAATTTATCTGCCTCTCACCATCTGCAAGAGAAAGAGCTGAAGTAATTGCTTCCATAACTTAGAGATCTCAATTCACAGCCTCTTGATCCGTGGAATGAATCTGAGTTATAAATTATTGAAACACTGACATTTCCTGGTAATGGCTACAAATTTAACAGTGGAATTTCCTTCTTTTCCGTTACACCCTTCAGTTCTGTTTCGGATTGTTTCTCTGGATGAAGACTTCTACCCGCTGAATGAGAAGGTAGAGCCATAATTCTTTGTTAAACAGGAGGCTTAATTCCCAATTAACACTATTACTGTCATCATTCAGAAACACTGAAGACAGACTTTAAAGCATATGATCGTTTCTTGCTCACACCATCCCTGACCCTTTCCATCTCCTACTCTGAGACACACTCCACCTGTCTCTATTGACTGAGAAACCCATCCCCCTTTTTCAAAGGGATATAGGTGTTTAAAACCAGATTTGCAAAGGAATGTATGTGGCTAAGCACATAGACAGAGATGTCATTACTGAAAAAATGGGTGGGACAAGTTTCCATCGAAAGTGACAGATGTGCAGATGTTTCTGGGAACAGCTGCAACCGCATGCTTAGAGGCAGAGAGAGCAGCATGACAAGGACTCGGTTTTAAGGAACTGGTCGTGAGTGTAAGTCCACCTTTTAGATTATTTGGCACTCAGTTTCAAATGAAGACGAGCTCTTTGAAAACTCTTGCTTCATCACATTTTCATACTGTGGTCAGACAGTTTGGTCTCTACTATGGAAACAGAGCAAGCACAGAAAAGGGAGAACCCAAAGAACTTCTTAGAAGGTTGTTTTTCTACCCCTCAGTCTAAATCCGGAAATTACTTCCGTCCATATGTGACCCATATTTCTAACTCTGATTTTCCTTTGTTCTTTCCCTACAGTTTCCACTTGTCTATGTTCAGGTGAGTGGTTAACTACATGTATATTATTTCAGCAGAATGTGCAGGCACAAAGATAGCAGTCTCCAGAAGTGCTGTTTTCAGATGGAGGTGGAAGGGGAAAACATGGGCACATGACCTTTTTCCCTTGTGCAAAGGAAGACTGAGTAGTTGAGCATCAAAATAAATTCCAACAATGGTTCTTTGATTGGGGAATGTGATGTAGCACCAAAATAGTCAATCAGTGCAAGTCATGCTGTGAACAGGATTACACTTGCCTAGAGGTCATATCAGAATGGCTTATTCCTCTTCCCAAGCAGAACTAAGACTTTCTGTCTGCCAAGTTTGGCTGAAACCATAGAACTGCATTAAAGTAGCAAAACTAAAGAAATAAAATCATGTAAGTAGACATCCCCTGTCTTCCCAAGCACTCCCTTTTGTCTGGTTGTTTGGTTTTTTTTAAACAGTTGAACTTCAGTGATAGACAGAAGTTAATAGGAAGGATGTTTCTGTCAATGATCCAAGTACCCACTTCTTCAGCTGAGAAACCAGAACTTACAATTAGTATCTGGGACATCTTCTAGTAGAAAACTGATGGGAAGGACCTGGTGATGGACCCTGATAGCAGCACAAACAACGCTGCAATTAGTGTGCACAGATCTCAAGTTGGTTTGCATTATTATGGATCCTATGTAGTCAGTCCTGACATTGCTCCTTGCTGCTTGGGGTTGCAGTCTTCATTCTCTAGAGCTGGGAGTGTTGTCACAACAGGGGAGGCAGAAGGTGGGCCAGAAATGGGATATGCTCCTCTTTTCTACCCTCCTGTCAGAGTGCTGTCACTCTCTCTTCCCCTCAGGTACTTTACAGAATAGGGCTGCACTGACAATCTGTGAATATTTGGAGAAAGAAGAGTAAGACAGTCTGTGGTGTGGGATAGCAGGTGGAGGAGAGCATCTCAGAACTACCTTCTGTTGAGGCCCTCTCATGGGATTGTAGAACATGTCCCTTCCCCTTCAATGAGATGATAGTTGACTGAGGAATTTCAGGAATTTCATTAAAGGAAAAAGAAGAATTAAATCCTACCCACTGCCTTCAGAAATCCCATATGCCTTCGCCTAAGAAGCTGAATAATTTCATAACCTTTTTTGTGTCAGTACCATGAAAGGCTTCAATTTGAAATCACTGGGAAGGCCATCTTCTGTTTTCAGATCCAGCCTGTGAGGCATGGTATTGGTCCATGTTGTTTAATCCAGTTTATGTAAGCCTTGTCCCCCAACCCCACCATCACTTCTGCCTTCCTCAGTGCTCATTCTCGGTCCAGCACTGCCCTTTGTTTGGCTTTCAGAGGTGTCTACAAGGCGGTATGGTAGACTGGGAAACTCATCTGGCAGCAACTTCACCATTTTTCTCTAAGGAATTTTTTTTGGCCAGATCTGATCCTTCAGTGTAGTTTACCACATGCTTGCATGAAATTTGGACTGTTCCAAAGGAAAGGGTGACAGGACTGAAGAAAGGTTGCAGCTTAAAGTCAGCAGTGCTAAGGAAATAAATGTTCATCAGTCCACACCCTTAACGTCACTAATTCATTATAGTCAGCCAAAAGGCAGAAGTTAGTATGAGCCTACTATTTTTGAATTGTTATCCTGACCTATCGCTTCTGTCATTTAAAAAAAAAAAAAAAACAAACCAAAAAACTTTCTGAGGAAAACCAAACAATCTGACTTTCAGGTCTTACCTACAAATACATCACAGAAATGATGAGTTCACAAGCCCAGCTGCAAACATTTCCTTGAATTCCTCCTCCAAGGAAGCCCAGTGGTGTCTCTCACGATAAGTGGTGAGCTTTTCATCAGGACTGAAGTGCAATGATGAAGAGGATTTGGTCATAGCCATGGCATGTGTTTTACTGACTGTGCCTTCCTCTCGGGGTGCTTCCTGGGAAGAAGGCCCGCTCTTCTGCCCTCTGACTGGTTACTGCCAGCTGGGGGATGTCATTCACATCCCCTTTTCCCTAAGCCCTGAGATAAAATCTCAGTGAAGTAAATGCATACGGTCACATACCTTGAGTCACATACCTATCTAGAGTAAATAGACTTTTGGTGACAGCCAAGTTACAATGCAAAGAGCAGGAAGAAAATCAAAGACTGTAAACATTAACCATCCTGCTAAGGAGCCTGGAAAGGGTGCATCAAACTATGCAGCACCTCTGCAATGATTCAGTGAGTTCTACAAGAAATGTGGGGCTAAGCTGAAGAATTTGGAGCACGGTCGATAGCCCATTCATAATGAGCAATACTTAGCCGTAGTAGCGAGGAGATTTCAGATCCAGCATTAGGAGCGAGGAGAGACAAGATGGGAGAGGTCTCAGCTGGGTGTACATATATGGGATGTACTTTCCTCTGTTCCTATCTCCACTCCCCTGCCCTACCACAAGCTTTGGACTCTTGCACGTGTACATTTCTCAGTCCCATAGGTAGGTTAGATGTCTCATTCCTCAGCAGATTATGCACTGGTACTCAGACAGTCTCTATTCCAGGCACAGAAAAAAATCTTTTAGCCGGCTGTATGGCAAGTGAAGGAGACTGAAATTTCCCTCCTTCCTTCCCCTGTTACACTTACTCCTGCTATTCATCTCTTTGTCTTTTTACCTTGCCAGTCTGTCTTTCCTAGCTTCCTGGCCCCATCCTTCATAAGCATGCAGGTAGAGCTGAGGGAGGGACAGCACAGGACCTCCAGGGTTAAAAAGCTTTCTTGCATGCTAGTTATGCAGAATTGATAGGCAAGTGCTCACAGATCCTCACAGATTATTGAATAACTACAGCTAGGCGTTTCCCAGATGGGATATATATATCTACTGGGCCCTCCACTGCTCTGTCCCTGGGACCCTCCTGTTCTGTCTTGTGACATTGAGCTATTCCTTACCTGCAGGACCCCCAGAGGAACCGTGTGTACCAATGGCAAGGGGTGGAACTAGAGACAGGCTTTACACAGCTCTCCTTCCCCCTCACTTCAGAACCCATCCAAGGCTCCTACAAAATAGTCGTGCAGAAGGGCTACTCATCCCATGTGGAGCATTCCTTCAGCGTGGAGGAATACGGTAAGGAGAGGAGGTATGGGCTGCAAGTGGGGCTGACAGCAATGCCTTTTACTGTGACCTCTTGATTTGGGATTTCCTGGGAATGGCGTGGAGAAGGGAGGGACTGAATATATAGGCAATGGGGTTCAGAGGGGCTGACCCAGAAGGTGATGCATATCAGAGGTGGTTGCTTACTTTACGGCATCTCTCAACTTGCCTGAGCTTGTATTTGCCCATAATGCTTTTGGGAGTACACAGTCTGACAGGCTTCCTGTGTATGGCTTGTGGCACCGATTTCAGCTGACTTCATTTGGGTTGCTTTTCAGTCCAGGAGCTTGTTCCCAGTAGCACTAGATACAGAGCAAAAGATGACAGTATTTTTGTGGCCGTTTTGCCTCTCTCATCATCAGTTCCATTTCCCCACTTGTAGTCCTCTCTCTTTTTCCTCTTCTTCTTCTTTGTTTCTGCAAAAGCTTAGAATATACGTTTGGTAGAAAATTTAGTTTGAAGAAGAACACTCCACAACTGTTACAAGCAGATGCAAATAGTCTGGTAGTAGAGACCGAGGAAGGAGAAATGTGCTGCCCCAGGGAGCACTCTAACCCCCAGTTCTGTAATAAAACTTCTCAGATGTTTGTAGACAGGTAGACTCTGGCTCAGCTGTGGGTGATTGAGGAGGCTGCTTGGCCTGCACTCCCCATGCCCAGGCTTCCCCCAGCTGTACATGGAGACCAAATGACCCAGCACATTGCTCAGAACCTGCCCTTTCTGGAACAAGCAGGATGCAGACACAAAGAAGATTGTCACTGGAGTCCAGGGGAGCAGGCTTATTTGTTAAAAATTCAGGCATGGTGGTTAGTATGAACATGGTGAATAATTAGATCACAAACCAGGTTATAGGCTTCAGCCTGCCATGGTGACAGATGGGCTGTGCCTCCTCCCACAAGGTCATGCTGAATGCCCCCCAAAATCACAGTTGTATGTCCCTTTCTTAGCCTCACACTAAACTCATTTTTCTTTTATTTGTTCTTTAGTCCTATTCCCATGGATCTCCCCTGTTGCTAATTCTCCTACAGACTTTTGAGGCCAGGGCTTGAAAATTTGCCTCCCAACCTAGAGGCACATGTATGTCTGAACTGTGTAACTTGGGGTTGCTTTCCAGTTCCTGGGTCTGGGTGTGCACCCTCCCTGCTCTTATTTCCTTGCACTGTGAAAAAATCCCGGGTGCACTGCCTGGAAGCAGGCCATTACATGCTTCAGTCCAGTCCTGGACTTGAGTAGTTGGGAGCTTAGGGTTGCAGGATGCAATAGGAGAAGCGGGATGTAACGTAGGAGCAAAATATGCTAGATTCCCTAGATCTAGATTCCCTAGAACTGTCTGGATATGCAATACAGTTTCACGTGCTACATATTAGTGAGCTTATCAGCAGCTTCGTATCTCCAGAGCATTAAGGAACAGACAGAGAGAATCAATGATTCGAGCTGTTTCAATGTGGTAAATGACACAGGTGGTGAACGTGCTACTCCAAGTCTTAGCTGCAAGTGATGTATTGTGAAACACAGAACACAACACGCAGGGCCAGTGTGTCCTTCTGAATGGGCATATGGGATCGCATAAGCATGTGCTGCAAATGGGGGAAGGTAAGGGCTACAACCCTCCTTAAATTCCCATTTAACCCAAAATGGTGGTGAAGGCTGAGAAAACCTAGGGAGGGGGTGACAGAGCTGTACTGCAGGCCACAGAGAGGTGATGGTTAGGATTAAGATGATTCTGGCTCTGTGTTTGGATTGCTGTGTAGTACACGGCTCTCCTTCAGCTCTTCTCATATCAGACTTTTCTCTCTCCCATCTAGTGCTGCCCAAGTACGAGGTCCTGGTGAAGCTGCCCAAGATGATCACTATTAAGGACATGGAGCTTCCAGTGTCCGTCTGCGGTCTGTGAGTCACAGAGCTGGAGTAAATCTCTCTCACTCATTCTTCACTCCTCCTTTCTGCTGAGGGCTGAAAGAAACTTGGGGAAGGCTTTTCATATTTTTCCCAGACATCTAGTGCAGGCTTGTTCCACCCCATCAAACCTGAGCCTGCTTCTTGGCCTGAAAAGTCAAAGTGAAGGGTCTTCTCTATGTTCCTTAAAAGATGATGCCAAACCAATCTGTAGCTCTCTCCTCACGGTTTACTGTGTATTTTCTCTTTCTGTCTTTACATTTCTTCAGTTAGAGCTTTTCTGCCAATCTTGAACCATCAAATACTGACAGATGTCAGATCAGACATCACTTAAACAGGTGGTGCAGACCCAGTGTTCTCATTTTTAACTCATAAATTTCTCCTCCTGAACCCCTGGTTGCCTTTCTACTTCTTCACTGCACCCTTGGGAGTTTGTAATACAAGGATACACCCGGCTGAAATAATTTTCTACAAACGACATTTTAGTGCGTTCCTGCAGAGACCTCCCACCTAGAAATGATTCTAATGGATGATGGAAGAATCTCACTATGGAAATGATGGAAACGTAATCACTAGAATCACTAAGATATCAGATTAGTCAGCCTTTAAGAAGAAATATTAGGAAGTCACCCACAGAGGTCTTTAAGGAGATGTATCTGATTGCGACTCTCTGACTGATTGTCTCATCATCTAATATATTGTTTAACACTCTGTGGTTATAGCTACACCTACGGGAAACCTGTTCCTGGCTTGGTGAATGTCCAAGTGTGCCGGAAATTTTCCCATTCTTCTTCAAATTGCTACGGAAAAGAAGCAAACGCTGTGTGTGAAGAATTCACCAGGCAGGTGAGTCCCAAGATTAAAATGTAGGGGTCTTTTTTATGGGTAACGGGCAATGTTGCCTAAAGGAGGTCAAATCTGTGACTGTTGGGAGACAGTAGGACACCAGAGATAGCCCTCTGTCTGGAGAAATGTGGATGTTCTCAGAGGAAGGCATTCTTAAGAGGTGGGTCATTAAACTGGAAACAGAACTGATGAAGAAAACCCCACAGCTGAAATCCTGACCCCACTGAAACTAGTGACAAATCTCCTGTTAGCAGCTGTGAGGTCCCTGTTATTGATCCCCAAACTGAGAAAAGAATCTGTGAAAGAATTTTGTGACTGTGAGAGGGACTGTCAGGGAGCAAAGAGCAAAGATGAGGAGAAAACAAGGGACCAATGCGTGCCTTGGAGAACTGAGTGTCAAGTACTGCACAGAACACAGAAAATGTGTGGAATGAAACACTAAGAAACAGGCTGTAAACAAGTTCTGGTCTTGGAGAGAGCCCTAGAACATAAGGCTGGGATTTTGTGATAGAAGTTAAGCATGTTGGGTTTGGGTATCTATTCCTGTCCCACAAGGCACCGGAATTGTTCACAGAATTCCAACTTTCTCTCAATTCCCTCCTTAGGCAGATGCTCGTGGGTGTGTTTCTGGTGTAGTAAGGACCAAGATATTTCAGCTCCAGCGCAGGGGATATGAGATGAACATTGAGGTACAAGGCAAGATCACAGAAGATGGCACAGGTATGTATCATGTGGAGATGGCAAAGTGATGGCAGGCCATAACAGGAGGACCTGGCAAAGATGAGGAAAGTGGAGTGACACGTCTAGAAATGCTTCCATTCGTTAATAACTCCTCTTTACTGTGCTCTCTCTCAGGAATAGAGATGATTGGAACAGGCTCCTGTGGAATCACATCCATCATGAGCAAAATCAGCTTTGACCTGCTGGACTCTCAGTACAGACCAGGGATCCCACTCTTTGGGAGGGTAGGGAATTTCTGAGACCCTGGACAATGAATGGCATAGCAAATTCACAAGCGCACAGTCCCATCAGATGCAATAGTGGTGTGCAGATGACATGGTCCACCTTTGCGCAGGCAGACAAATTACCGTCAGTGAGGGCACTTTAACAACTTGCGGCCCTGAACCTCCTGGCAGTCAGCCCAGTGCAGAATCAAAGGCTCCTTGTTCTGACATATGAGAATAACATCAGGGAGCAGCAAGTGTGGGCTATTCCACAAGGGAACATTATCCAGGTGCAAAGGGTGACCACAACACAGGTAGGTGTATTGACCTCATCAACAAGGGCGCAGCCCCACAGTACCCAACCAGACTGCGCAGAGCAGGGCTGGTGACAGTAACAGATTCCACCAATAGTCCAGCGATCACCAGACAACATGAGGTGATGAGTCAGGGCTGAGCTCAACCAAGGTAGTCCAGTTAACCAGATGGGAACAGCAGGAGAAAGAGCTGGGTGTCGGTCTACCTCCAATGTAGCTTTAGTCAAGGACTGGGGCAAGGTACAAGCCTGAATGTAGAGTTCCTGAACCAAGAGGCAAATGTTATGTTGTGGAGGTCCCAGATGAAGCTGCCCAGGGGAATTAAAACCTACTGAGGAATTTAGGGCTCTGACAGATAATTGCCCTGGGCCAATTAGATTGTTTTGCTGAGAATTTTCTCAGTTGCTGCCTCATACAACTCAGGATGCACCCCACACGTTCCCACATTCATGTCTTTTGTTCTTCTCCATGAGAAAAGTCCTGCCTGGAAAGGAGGAAAAGGAGGAAGAGGCTTTAAGACTCGGGATTTGTCTCCTGTTTCTAGTCTAAAACCTGAAGTTTGTTTTTGCTCTGTTAGGTGAAGCTGGTAGATGGCACTGATGCTCCAATCGCCAATGAAACCATCATGATTTCTGTGGATGGAGACAGATACAAAGGGAATTACACTACAGATGAACAGGGACAATCCTGGTTTTCCATAGACACTACCACCTTCGCAGAAGCTTCCCTGGAAATCCGAGTGAGTAGCAAAGACAGGGCAGAAGGACCGGGGTAAGCTTGTGTCTTTGTGGTCAGCAGGGGAAATATCTACCCATAGTTTATAAGTCTTTTCGGAAGATAAAGCAAGTTTCTTGGCAGGTCATCTCTCTTCTCTTCGTCTCCTGTGCATGTTCACTACCTTCTTCTAAGACTGGGAAATATAGAACATACTCAGAGTTTTTGTGTGGACTTTCATGTGACTTGTTACCTGGTTTTGGTCAGCTGTGAACTTTTTCTTCTTCTTTATCAGGCTGATCATAAACCTGAACTGAACTGTTATGACAGCGACTGGATCACACCTTCCTATGAGCATGGCATGCGTAGAATAAGTCGGTTTTACTCCCCAAGTAATAGTTTCCTCAAAATTGAGCCAAAGCCTGAGACATTAAGTTGTGGGTCCCGCACGGAGATCCAGGTGCACTATATCTTCACACCAGAGGCCATAGGAGAGCAGAAGAAAATTGTCATTTATTATTTGGTAAGAATTATTTGTGTTTACTTTGATCTACAGCCACAGAGAGCACTGTGGCACGTATAACTACTTTCCATGACGAGCAACCACAGCACTGCTGCATGGTCAGTCCATAGTCAATAATGGTAAAGAGAGTTTGAAACTGAAAGTGTGGCCTGTGGCAGTGGGATTTAAACACATTTCTGTAATGTTTCTCGTGTTGTCTTCTATATGCAGACATGGGTAGGGTGTACACATTTTATTAAGAACAGAGGAAGACAAAACATTGATGGAGGGAGCATTGTCTTGCGTGCAGCCATCCAAGACTCTTATTTCATAATACTCCGCTCCCAGTTTCCCACATTGCAAATTCTGGTTCATATATGGTCACAGTTCAGAAACCAGCATCCTACAACAAGAAGATGAAAGATGAGGAGGAAAGCAGTCTCCTACTCAGTTTTGCCCTTTGGTAGTCAACTGACCACTGAAACTGAAGCAACACTTCTAGCTACAGCACCAGAAAAGCCCAATAACCTTAGAGCTTAGGTCATATATCAGGCAATGACAGAAAGTTTGGGATACCACAGTAACTGGAACAGACTATAACATGCTGGCATTGAAAACCATGAATTGGTTCATTTTGGGGGTCAGAGAAGAGAGAGTAATTCAACTGTGACTGAACAATGATGTCACAGTTTCGCTTGGGAGAACAGGAAGAATCAGATGAATATTAAAATAGAACTTCTTTTCCCCTAAATTTGTTTTCCTGGCTTTCTCATTTAGTAGCACTAGCAGAAGAGATGAGAGTAGCCTTGAGGAGCTAGAAGAAATCAGCGGAACAGACACTCCTGTTCTGATGGATTGTACAGAACATCGGGGGGACTTAGACTGAGATTACAAAAAAGAGAATAGAAACTTGTGGTAGAGATGTCCATGTGCTTATTTTCAAGCCTGCTAACAATAAATTGAAGCACAAGATTCCTGTTTATGCCAGTAGCTTGGGAAAGCTGGTCTTAAGTATATACATATAGCAGGTAACCCAAACAGTGTAGGAACTCATAATTTTATAGGTGTGGATCCCACATCTTGAAATTAAAATATGGTGCTATGGAATAGATATCCTACATGAAACGTACTTGTATAAAAGGCCTTTTTGGTTGTAAAAAAGGAAACTAGGAAACTTTTTACGCAAATGAGGAAATTACAGCTAGCATTCAGGCTGTTGCTTACTGCCTGACTTCAGGTATCTTATTCAAGCTCTTCTCATTTACAGCCCGTGCTCTTCTATTCCAACTCTGTGTGAGTTATGAAACTAATCCTGATTAAATTTTTCTCCAGACCGTTTCATAATGCAACTGAGAGTGAACTGAGGAGAACTTTCAATCATCAGTCTGTTCCAAATGGTTAGAAATGTGCATATGACCCCCAAACATATGCGTGCTCAGAGGCAAAGTGCATTTGAACCTGATCTATATATACAATATGTGTAAAAAGGAAGCCAGGTCTGACCAATGAGGAAACACTGGTCCTCCTAGGAGTGACTGTTTCTGTCTTCAAAGACACAGTAAATTCCAGCCTGTCACTTGCTTAGTATCTTCTTGGTTTTGCTTGTAGTTGGCCGTGCTATTCGTGCACTCTACAGTAACCCAGTGAACGTTCTTTCTCCTTCCCTTCAGCACCGGTAGTAAGAATTACAGGAAGGTTTCTCTGTCACACAGGTGATGGCCAAGGGAGGCATTGTATTAGCAGACACTCATGATCTCACTGTAAATCCTGGAGAAGGTGAGCAGAACCATGTATTTTTAGCATCTCTGATGATAATTTTGGGAGCAGGGGGGGATGTAGAGAAATTCTTTAAATTCAGACATTTAATGTTTGAATTGAGAAGCATTTTCAAAATTAAATCTTTTTAAATGAAGTGGCTTGGGTTAGTTTTGTTTTCTCTGAGTTCTGCCAGGTGCTATTTTTTTGACCAGAAAATTTTAGAAAAGTCAACAAAACATATGCATAATATTTTGATCCCTTTTTCCTCAAACTAACACTTTCTGCTGACCACTCTACCCTATTCAGATTGTGGATGCTTACCAGTGTTGCAAGACTCACATGTACAGTGAGCAGGAAGAACATGCCTCCTTTTCTTTCTCTCTCTCACTTTTCTTCACTTTTTGGGTATTGTTTCTCCCTTATAAGCATTCAAGCACACACATACCTATATTCTTACCAATACATTTAACTTTATTCATGTAAATGTCCAAGGATTACACATTTCAGTAACTGATGCTGGCTACGATACACCTTTAGAAGTCTTTTAACAGCGAGACCATGCAGACATTTTGGAGGTCTATGAGAAGGAGTTACAATGCAGTGGGTATAAACAGTATATGGAAGTAAAAGATCTTTTGTGCTGCATGTTCATAGAAAGTTCTGCATTCTCACTAGTAGTAGTGACTAAACTAACACCCTGTATCATAACTAGACGTGTTCTATCACCTTTGTCTAGATTGTGACATGAAGCTCAGGCCCAGCTAGGAACAGTCTTTCAACACAGAGGGGCATTTTCCACTGTGGTTGGAGCAATAGCTTGGTGTTCCAGCTAAATGCTTGCTTAAGAGTAACTTTGCAAAGTTATTCTTTCAACCCCTCTGCAACCTTGACTGCTGCCACCCATTACAACAGTCCCTTATTTCTATATTTTTTCCCCTCATCTATTTTTTGTAGACTGCAAAAGATGCTGGAGCTTGAGGTAGAAAGGGGTTGGGAACATCAAGAAATTATGCCAGACGTGAACTGGGGAGAATCTAGAAGATATGTTGAGGCCCACCAAACTCAACTCATTCTGCTATTACATGATCACTGTTTGAATGCAGGTGTCTTCAGCAACAGTCATAGACATAGTCATACACATATCAGTATTCCTGCCCCTGCTAACAAAAAATGTTCAGCATGAGTGAACTTGAGTTTTTTATCTGGGGAAGACAAATGCAGATACTGGAACATTTTGTATGTTGCTTAGCCTTTTTATCTCTCTGTTAGTTTATGGGACATTTCAGTTGACCTTCCCTGTTGAGACGGCAATTGCTCCCCTGGCACGGATGCTTGTGTATACCACTTCACCCAATGGGGAAGTCATCGCCAGTTCAGCAGATTTCGAGGTTGAAAATTGCCTCCCCAATAAAGTGAGTATAAGTCAGGATTTATGCAACCCATGTTTGTCTCGTGGCAAGTAATTCAGTTACCCAGAATGGAGGCAGAATTCACATGGTCATGAAATGATCTGACCAGATGTTGACTGAGGATTAGTGACTGAAACTCCAGAATAAATTACAAAGCCATAATTATAAAAAGGGGAGCAAGACAGAATAAGAAAGGGAATCACCGGTCATTTTTAATTACATTGGTCAAAGCTGAATATATATTAGAAGAGCTGCAAGGCACTAGCAGAGCTCAGTTCACGAGGCTAGATGCTTCAATATGTAACAGTGTCTGTAAACGCAGCTGCTCTAACTTCCTTTTGTGGTTGCAGGTTCGACTGAGTTTTGTACCCAAGGAAGGTCTTCCTGCCTCCAACACACGCCTGCAACTCCATGCCTCACCGAGGTCCCTGTGTGCCCTTCGTGCTGTGGACAAGAGTGTTCTCCTCATGAAGCCTGAAGATGAGCTCTCTCCCAGCTCTGTAAGTCTTGGTTATTTCTGGTAATGAGCAAGTACAAGAATGAACCAGTTCTTCAACTACAATTAACACCACTATGGACATGGGGTCATGTATTTTTATAGCTGCATTCCCTACACTTGGTTTTTAGAAGCTGGCTTTTATGAAAGGAGTGTTAAGTACTGTCTGTGTCCCTGTAAGTGCTGACATGCCACGCTTTTCCCCGGTTGTTTGCATTCCCCCAGGTATATGATCTTCTCCCACTGAAGGAAATCCGGGGTTATAGATTCAAGGACTACTACCTGGAAGAAGACAATGTAAACCCTTGTGTGTCACTTGACAATATATTATTAAATGGATTCATCTACGTACCCCTTTCTCCTGACGGCGAAGGTGATGCTTATGACATTCTCAAAGTAAGCTGCAGCAGGGAAAGAGTCCTGAGAAGTGGCCCCTGGTAGCATAATATTAGAAACCCTTCCTCAGTCGTGCATATTCTCTCTCTATCCGGTGTAGACCGTTCTTTAATAAAGTACCAGTTACTTTGATAACCCACAAACACACCTATGCCCATCTAGAGTCCTGCACAAGACTTTTTGGATCCTCTCAATCTAAAGCTTTTCACATATATCATTTTCACCCAGGCAGATGTCCCCAAAGTAGACCCCAGCTTTCCATATGATCATGCCAAGATTTAGCCTTAGGATGAGTATAACATGATAAAGCATCAACATCTGGGTTCAACTAGTCTATCTGGCACTTATATACAAGCTTTTGTTATTCTGATCGATACCAGACCTCAGTATATCTATTCTTGGTATACTAAAAATGTTTTGCTCTTCTTTCTCTTCGTTTACTAGGAATTGGGCTTAAAAGTCTTCACTAGCAGCAAGATCCACAAGCCTGAAATCTGCCAGCATTACCCAGAACACGTGATGGAAAAGAGCTACAGTAGTTCTAGTAAGAATACATGGTTCATTTTACCTCCCACACAACTACCTAAAATTTACTGCCCTGCTTCTTTCCTTCCCTCTACTTTAAATATTAATTACACCAGGCAGACCAGATTCTCTTGTCAGATAATACTGACCTAATGCAGGATCACTTCCTTCTGGCCGCAGTCCTGAAATACGAAACAGATACACCTCTGCTTGCTTATGCCCAGCTAGCCATATGTGCCTGGCTAGAACCGTGTGTGCTCGGTGACTGCCATGCCAGACCCTACAGCCAAGATCCTCTAGCCACTAAGACAGTCTGCCTACATCGGGTGGACTGTGCCAGCGTAAAGTAGCGGCTTTTTTCCATCAGATCTGAGTCCGGCTACGGAAACCTAAAAAAAAAGGAGTCTACTTCTAGGCAGTCACATTCTAGCAACAACTAGAGGAACAACTAGGGCAAAAGTGAGCCAAGATAAATTAGAAGGTGGTACAATTCTATGGGTAGATATTTTACCATGGGGGGCTGAGAAATTTGGTTCTGTTCCCAGCTCTCCCACTCACATGACTCTATAAGGCTGGGTAGGTCATGTCACTTCTCTGCAGCTTCAGTGACTGTGAAGATAGAATAATGATATCACTTTTTTTTTTTCTCTAAATAGTTCTGAGATTAGAAAGGCTATATAAAACACTCTCACCTATATCACTTCCAGTCACTGACTTTTCTGGTGCAGTGTCCCAGCTCCTGTTAAAAAATTATAGCTTTTGGCATAGTGATAGCTTCTAGGTATTCATAACAGATCAGATCTTTGGTTTTGAAATGCAGGATTTGTCTTCAGAGTGTGGCCTGAGACAGCTGGCTGCTTTGAGAAGATGTAAAGTGTTCTAAGGATGATGGATAGCCTTTCATAAGGCACGACACTATGCAATCCTGTGAGAAAGCATCTCCCTGTTCTGGAACCACTTATTTGCTAATGGCCAGAGATGTAAAGACCATATTAAACTTAAAACAATCTTAGGTGGAGGAAGGGAGGGCTACGTGTGGTTTCTGTTTCTGGTCATGTATAAGCACAATCAATTCTTCAATCAAATTTAATAAACTACGTGCAACTGTAATATCTGTAGGCAATAAGTTCCACATTTGACACTGTATTGCAATAGAAATGTATCCTCAATAACACCATCACACATGGTTCTTTTGGCACTTGCTGGGTTTGGTGGCAGTGGGGGAAGAATGTTCAACCCCACCCAATCTCTGTAAGAAGGGCAGTAACATTAGGAAAAATTAAATATTGAGATCACAAAAGAGAAATACATCTGTTTCTAGCGGTCAAGGTTTCAAAGCTGTTCTTCCAATTTTAAAATTTTAGCTAAGAATAACCACTACCTGGAAAGAAAGTTAGAATGGAGTTTGACACTTCTTTTCCTTTGTTCCTATCCTCGAACAAATTGCTAGTCAGTGCATTGCATATGCCTGATGATTTTGACTATGACCTAACGGAACATATGGCTGCTGGCAATCCTGCGGAGACCGTCCGGAAGTACTTCCCTGAGACATGGATCTGGGACATAGTTTCAGTGAAGTAAGTAAGTGTTCATGGGAATGTGGAGTGTGGTCACTGGCGCAAAACCACAGAAGATATTTAAGTCTCTATGGAAGCATCAGTATTTCAGTGAGAGGGGTATTTCTAGTAAACAGAAGGGTTTTTCAAGGTCACTAAGTGTGCTTTGGGAGGACATGCAAAAGCCAGTGCCCACATCCCAACTGGTCGGGAGTTTGCTGTCAGCAGGTGTTGTTCAGTAGGCTGAGAAAAATATAGATGATCACCAAAATATAACTGAAATGTGTTCTCCATCCCTCACCAGCTCTGAGGGAAATGCTGATCTAGATGTGACCATCCCTGACACCATCACCGAGTGGAAAGCTAATGCATTCTGCACTTCGGCAGACACAGGCTTTGGCCTGTCCCCGACAGTGTCCCTCAGAGCCTTCCAGCCCTTCTTTGTAGAGCTCACCATGCCCTACTCTGTGGTGCGCGGTGAGTCCTTCACACTGAAAGCCACCGTTTTCAACTACCTGACAACCTGCATCAGGGTAAGAGACATTCATAACTTTGCTCAGACTGACAGCTTAGGGAAGGCTACAATGGGCCACTTACCACATGGTTTCCCAAACCAGATGACTGATCTCCAATTTCATATGGGTGTACGTGTGTAGGATTTCTTCGTGTATTTAATAAAGGGGGAATATGTTTTCCTGACAAAGTTTTGAAAGTTACGTTTGATTCAGAACCTAAAGATCTGCTGCTGAGGCCCCCAGCCTTGTCATCGCAGATTTATGTCACTGTCCTATAGAAATATGAAACCGCATACCTACATGGAAACTCCAGGTTCACCAGGGTGGGTACCTGTGCTCAGCCTTTAGTCTCATCTCATGTAAACATCTCATAAATTATCACGCCAGATTTGCTGGAATATGCAGTCTTCCTGTGATTTATTGCATCTGCCCTTAAGACACTGAGCAGAACTATATAGCTTCACTATTCTTATCTGCATTCTTTCACCAGCAAAGAAGACGAGACAATTTGGGAAGCGATTCGAACAAAATCTCAGAACCTTTCCTCAGTTTTTTTATAAATACAGATTTTTATTCTAAAAGGAATGGAACTGAATCAAGGAGGGGCACTGATCCAGCCATTCCAATGCACCCTCATAACTGTCTTTCCTGTTTTGATTGCTATTTGCAGGTTCCTTATTCCACTCTCCCTTGTTCCCTTACAAGCTTTCCCACTGTTAGGGTTTTACCTCTTCACCTAACTAATCATGAGGGTGGTCTTTAATTCATGGCTAAGTTTTGTAGTCATTGTTTTGCCTTTACTCACACAACTGGTCCATGCTCTCCACTTTCCCAGAATCGATTTCCTTTACAAAGATACATGTCCTGTCCTCTACACTTACCTCCCCAATCTCTTAAAATTGTACGTCTCAATCTTTTCCCACTTTATCCCCCAGTTCTTGCTCTGCAATATCGATAAGGTTCTCTGTCCCACGGAATAATCAGCTCCACTACCCATTTCCATGTACTGCACTGTCTCCACTTTCTTTGCAATTCCAACCTTCATGACACCTCTCTGTACAACCGTCAGGTCAGCGTGTCTCTGGCTGAATCTACTCATTTCCTCGCTACACCACTAGAGAAGCAGGAAGAATCCTACTGTGTCTGCGTGAATGAAAGGAAAACTGTGGCCTGGGCAGTAACACCAAGATCTCTAGGTAAGAAGCTGGACAAGAAAATACTGGGATCAGATATCTGTGGATGACATCAGATCTTTGGTGTGTGGAGCTAGGTGACTCCAAACCTGTCTGGAAGAATCTTGTCTACACCAGAAGTGAGAAGTCCAACCCTGAGGTTGAGACACTATACTGGGATGCAATTTCCAGGTCCTAAACAAACTATTTAAGTGTTATGGGACATTGTTTCCTTAACATTTGAATAGCAATCACAAATTCCCTTGATGCATGCAAAGCACTCAGACGTTCCTGTTGTGGAGCTGAGAACATCTTAGCTTAATGTGGCTGGGTCTGAAATATTTCAGTCAAAGCTTTCTTTCTCTGAAGCCTCCCAGAACGAGACTGGTTTACAAGACCTGACCCTCCACTACTCTTCTTGCTGATGGACTAACACTTACTCAGGTGGCCATCACAAAGGAGGCAGCCCCCAAGGCTGCAACTAGTCCAGGTTTAGTTCTCCTCTTGGAAAAGCTTCTCTGTAGCGCACCAGAGAGTGCCCACACAAACACAAACCCGCATTTCCCTGGCACTGCCCAGCGGGGCTGGTTGACCCCTGTTTGCTCCAGGGCAGGTGGAGTTCTCGGTGAGCACTGAGGCCCTGCAGAACCAGCAGCCCTGCGGGAATGCCATCGTGGAGACCCCTGAGAAAGGGCGGAAGGACACGGTCATCAGACAGCTGCTGGTGGAGGTATGCGGAGTGCTGAGTTTGGCAGCACAGAAATGCAATAACCATTTCATGCTCCACGGCCACAGTTGCTGTATGATAAAGGTTTTCTGTTTTCACCATGACAGCAGCAATAATGGCTTGTGTGACTTCGACTCTGCACGCTTTTATAAAAGAAGCATTGATAAATCTCACACAGGCCAATAGAGCCTGTAACTCATAAAGTTGCCATCTCATAGTAAAAGCAGGGTATTACGTTACATAGGCGGACAGAAATAATAAGGCAGGCAATAATGACACGTTTGTCCCAGACACATCATCAGGGAGATAAATGAGAACTCCTTCGGTTTACCTGTAATAAATCACAGGGATAGGCTGCAAATGGAAGGCTCGCCAGAAACCTTAGGCGTCTCCTCCAGCACATGGCCAGTACTCTGGAATATAGAACAGTCACCACAATCTACAAATATTTCCAAACGAAACTACCATCACTGTTTTGAATTGTTTTTATTACACTTTTAAGAACATTCAGAACTTTTATTTTTGCCTTCTTTTGTACATTCTTTTTCTTAAGCAGTGTTTTGCAATGATAAAACCACAGCTCTTCCCATGATAAATAGCCAGTCATAAAATTAATCCACAGTATAAGACCCTCTGTGATACTAATAGCAAACAAAGAGTACTGGCTTGTTGTAGAGTGAAATCTAGGTAATATCATGTGTCCTAATATTGTCAATCCTATGCATGACAGGAAGGAATAGTCGTATTTAACAACATTAAGTTAGGAGTAATATATAACATTTCAACTCCTCCTTACATTGCAGACATTCCAATTTTTAGTAACGCAGAGCTAGGATTTATGTAATACGGAACTTCAGAACTTGTTTTGCTAGTCTGAATCTAACGATGGAAAAGCAATCCTATCTGTTAGGCATCTTTTCTTTTTTTTTTAAATTTCACTTATTTACAAATTAATTTGATTGTGCATTTTATGGATCAGGGTGCGAATAGCTGTTTAACATTTCAAGCAAATTTTCCTAGTTTAATATATGCCTTCAGGAAAAAGCATTTATTTTGTTCTTTGAAGATACTGGAAGATCAGAACTGTGAAGTCTTTTCTCCCAGATGGCGGGGGAGTGAAAATAACTGAACGAGCACTAAAATGACTTCTGTCAGGGTGTCTGAGAGATTACTGGTCTTATCCTGTTATTGTAATGAGGTAATAAATCTACAGCAAGCCTTGACTGGATGGAATCAGAGATTAGCATCCAAGGCTGAGCAATTAATTAGCAGGGGTGGATACAGCGTAACTTGCTTGGGGTGGAGCTGCATTGTCCCAAACACAAGGATGTCAATGTCCCCTGCAGCAGGCAAGGCATCCCCCAGGGAGAGAGAAGGAAGCGTGCCAGAGCCCCTGGGGCCTCCTCTTGCCCTTCGGGAAACCAAACCTTGCTGGGAGCTAGTTGGGAAACAGGAGGTTTTTTCACCCAGGAATTTCTCAGCTGAAAAGGAAAATCTTTCAAATAGTTAGTTTGTATGTTTTAATTTCCTGTTGAAATGTTCAAAAATCAAACAAAACAATGGATTTCTCCTTTAGTTGCATTTCATAATGACGTACTGAAACAAACAAGAAGCATTTAGCTCTGTCGTGGTTTACCCTAAAAGCTTTTTCTTTTTTTTTTCTTTTTTTTTTCCCCCTGCTCTTTCTCTGTCTTTTCATACTGAAGAATGAGAGACAATGTGTTTTAACTATGTGAGAAAGGGAAGGTAATACCGTTGTTTACATGCTGGGAAAAAAGTTTCATCTGGCAAAAGTTGGGAACCAGCAATGAAGCAATGGGAACTTTCCTACTTGGAGATTAAAAAAATGGATGCGGGGATCTCACTGAAATAAACTCTGACGAAATATGTTTTCTAGTAAATATTTGATGCCTGAGTTTTACGGAGAATGTTTTCACAGAAACCAGGACTTCTTTGTTAACTTTAAAAATTAGTCTAGAAGTTTTTGAAACAGAAGGGGGATGTGATCACTGGTTGACTGTGGCATGTATTTAAATTTTGGGTGTTGTAAAGTGCCACTTGTGGGTGCATTGGAGTGCTCTAGTTGACACCTATCACAGTCCTACATAAATACCCTCCTGGCATCCCAGGCACTCAGCCGTCATCACAGCCTGCAGAGTCCTGCTGGACTGGGCCGAGGTGGGCAGCACCTTGGAAGGCAGATGGTGTCTTACTCTTGGTAACATCATCGTGCACGTTACCTACGCCATAACCTGTGAAGACGCAGGGCCTCTCTCACTAATAAGGAAGGAAAGAACATGTATTAAATTTCACATTTTTATTAGCCAGTACATTATAGTCCTAAATTATCCTCAGTTTAGCACATGGAAGAAAAAACTTTGTAAGCAATTTTTAAAGACTTTTCAGTATAATGAAGTTATAAGTATTTCATTTGTTTAGAGTTCCTTTTAGTTGCCCTCTTGCTGTCTCTCATTTTTTGCTTTTTTTCTTGCTGTTTTCCCCAAGCCGGAAGGGACTGAGGTGGAAACTACCTACAACTCTGTGCTCTGTGCATCTGGTAAGAGCCTTTTGCTTTCTAAGACTTGGTTTGCTGAGACTGAGACTAAAGACAAATGGAAAAGACAAGGTTTGTCAATGCTCTGAGAAGAAAGGTTAGGGATGAGATAAAATTGAACAAACTAGATGTATGTCCATCTGGTAGTGAAACTAGTTCTTCCTAAAGGAGAAGACCTGAGACTAATAGTCCCTGCAATTACAGAGGCAGAGCATATCTCATAGGAAATGAGGCTGGCTGGGTCCACGTAGGGAGAGAATATCTGGGATTTAACAGGGTTATCTCTAACATTTTTCATGCAATGGGTGTAAAATCACAAACCAGAATCCGCAGTAAGCCAGATTGCTCGCCGAAGCAGAAAAGGCCAGAAAAATAGTCTGGAAAGTGTATTTGTCAGTTAAGGCCAGCTGACAGTTCCATGTAGAAGTCCATGACAGTCTGTGTGCGAGGGTATTGCAGGCCCAACACAAAATCGGCAGGATGGGAAGCTTCCACAACAGAATTACAGCTGAATGGATTTGTTGCAGAAAGGAAACCCCTGTGCAGGGGATGGTGTCTCACCCTCTTAGCTGCTACCCGTGCATGTAGGTATACCTGCAATTGTAACAAAATTGATCTGTCTTTTTATCCCAGAAAAGTCTATGTCAGAGCCAGTCTCCCTGGTTCTCCCAGAGACTGTGGTGGATGGCTCAGCCAGAGCATATTTCTCAGTGCTAGGTAAGTAAAGCATTCTTCAAGTATCACATGCTATTTTGAAACACTGACATGTTTTTCAGGCTGTGCTCAGTCTACTGGCAAGCCCTGAACTGTGCTAATTTACACTGGAAATTGTCCCGCTCCCCAGGCGACATCATGGGCGCTGCCATGCAGAACCTGCACCAGCTGCTCCAGATGCCATTCGGCTGTGGGGAGCAGAACATGGTCCTCTTTGCACCCAACATCTATGTCCTGGACTATCTGAACAAGACAGGGCAGCTGAGCGAGGAGGTCAAATCCAAGGCCATCGGATACTTAGTGAGCGGTGAGCTGGGACACGGCTTTTGCTTTTCTGTTCATTCCTTGCCTTGGCAACTGGATAAGGACGCTATAGGCCACTGGCATGCGTGATCTGGGCAGGGTTGTTGTGTGGGGGGCACATGTGGTAGGTCAGGTGTATACAATACAATAGCTATAAGAGAGAGAATCCTGCACTTAGGTGGAGGTGCAGGGGGAGAGAGGACAGCGTGCAAACAGGAAAATAGAAAAGTCCAGGACTGGCAATAACTCAGAGATCTCTCTGTAAGAAAAGGGATATATGTAATCCATAAATCAGGCTGCAACCATTCATCATGGCAGCTGCTCGTTGTAGATCTTGGACCCTCCTTAGGATTAAGAATACGTCACTCATCTTCAACTAGGCCAGAATTTAAACACACTAGCTAGCACACATTAGCAGACATAACACTGGTACACATATACACAGCGGGTATCTGCTGACTAACAAGGGCCTAGTTTTCCTCAGTTATTTCACAGAAAAACTGCACTTCCTCCAGTGAAAACTATCTTGTTTTCTCCATTCCTATCCTGTGTGGGGCTCACCTTTGTATTCAGTTCTCCTCTAGGAGCCGTTTTCCAATTTTTCTCTCCATTCTGGGATACATTTAGCTCTCCTCATCAAGTCTAGGGCAGAAAGTGGCAATGACTGCAGACACCCAGTTTCCAGGTGTTTTGGGAGGGAGGAAGAGCACAATGATGGAAGTACTCGGGGCTGTGGGTTTGCCTGAACTTCCATTGCGACACTGAGCAGCGTAGCTCACACTTGTGCCGTTAGAAGGGGGACACTGTGTCCCATGTCTGCTATGTTTCCTTTGCATGGCTCCATGAAAAGTACTGTGACAGCTAAAATATTCTTCCACTCTCTATTTCAGGGTATCAAAGGGAACTGAACTACAAACACTGGGATGGTTCTTATAGCACGTTTGGGCCCCTTTTTGGGCAAGTTGGGAATACCTGGTAAGGCTTCAGTACCACTGGCTTTTCATTTCTGCTTTTCATGCCTCCCCTTTCCTCAGTGTTTCCTTGTGCTTGGCCATTATGGAGGTTGAAATGGAGGTGGAGATGAAATGATAATCATGGCATCACAGGGTAATCATGTGGAATAACGGAACGGGGAAGGATGCCTTTTAGGTTTGCAGTGCTGCACTGAAAGCTACTTACCTCCCCTTCTTCAGCTCAAGTGAGGGTGACCTGCAGGATGCCCTAGCTATTTCTTGTTAGCAGAAGGTGCTGATGAATCCCCTGAGTGCCATTGCCCACCTGCCTGCAGCCCTCAGGGCTATGAATGGCAGGCTCCATTTACCATTGGTCCCTATCTCGCCAAGTCGCTGAGCTGGCTCACAGTTTCCAACCAGCCCCCTGTGATCTAGTCCTGTAGCCTCTACTGCTTCCCTCCAGAACAGTGATGGCAGATGATGACTTATGATGGGTACAGGGCCTGCTCAGGATATTTCAGTTCCCTCTGTCACTTTCAGGCTCACAGCCTTCGTCCTCAAGTCCTTTGCCCAGGCCCGGCCTCACATCTTCATAGATGAGAAGCACATCCAGGATGCTTTGGTCTGGCTCACTCAAAAGCAGAAGGAGAACGGCTGCTTCCGCAGTTCTGGGACACTCCTGAACAATGCCATGAAGGTAACACGTCTGCCTGGTTGACTCCACATGGGCTTTGTCAGGCTGGAACTTGACCATAAGTCACTCTAGGACCAACAGAGCTATTTCAGCACTTGGGGGTTGGGGAGGAGGGAGAATTAAATGTGCGAGCTATCACAGAACCAGGAAGAAGCCATCTGAAGCTTCTGAAGGACTTACCATGAGAAGGAGGCTAGGAAGAATTTGTCCCTGCAGGATGTAAATATTTAGCACAGGGAGAAGCCAGTGGTGCTGTGTGGGCTCAACATCTACTTTTGTGGTTCCCTGCAGGGTGGAGTGAACGACGAGATCACGCTGACGGCCTACATCACTATCGCGTTGCTGGAGATTCCTCTGCCTGTAACCGTATGTGGTTGCACCCCAACCCAAGCTGGCACTAACCTACCCCCCCGCCAGATTATCAGGTCCCTTTATCTTTTGAAAGAAAAAATCCTGCCTGAATATTCTTTCCATTCAAGCCTAAACTGGAATAACATTTTTCCTCTATTTTCCTCCCTTGTCCAATCCTGTCTCCCATATACACATTTCACTTAATCTTTTTCTGAGGTCTTTTGTGGAGAATCAAGGTTTTGCTCCTTTAAAAGAGTACAGCTTGGATTAACAGTTAAATTATATTTATATCTCTGAAATGAGCCAAATAGGTTTTCTACACCCACAAAAATCTCCTTTTTTTTGTTGGAATAGTACTTCCCTGTTGAACCACTTCTATGGGCCTATTGGGTTGACACAACAGCACAGGTTTGTAAAAAAAATGTGGCACACTCAGGGATTCATTCTCATTTTCTCTGCCTCTTCTTGATTGTTTTATGGGAAATCCCCATCCTTAATGCTTGGGGAATAAGGTATAGCTATAAGGTAATAAAGTATGCCTATAGGGAATACTATAAACACTAGTCTGTGAAAAGACTGAGGCTTCTTTAAAAGCGATGCGGGTTCAGTCATTCTGATCCCTGAGTCTGTGATCCCCTCACTGTGAGACAAGCCTCTGGTGCAGGTAAAACTGGAGCGTGAATTGTGGCAGAAGGACTGCTGAACCAGGTTGGTGGCCAGGCTGCTTGTAATCCCTCTGCTCCAAATGCAGTAGGGACTTTTTTGTGTTTAAAGTGTTTTCCTGTATAGTGAGAAACGGCAGAAGGAATTACTTTGTCAGGAGGGTGATATGGACTTCATGGGATATTAGCTTCCGCAGAAGAGTCCTCTTTCTTTGGTATGTGTTGTGTTTAGAAGGCAAGTTCTCAGGCAGAACTGTATGGGATAAGAAGGACTTTTTCCATCTCCCTATCTGAGCCTAAAAGTGCCACTGACTGTGGAGGCGTTTGTCAGAATCTGATAGGAATATGGGCGCATTTCAAGTTAAGCTGCAGGAACTCCTGTGCGTAGCACAGCCCTAAGGTATTTAATGTTGCTGGCAAGCATCCGGACTATTTCTATAAGTAAAGTAAGCCTTATTAGAACCCTCACAAAAATCCTTACCAGTACTGTCCTGAGCATGTCTATCTATGCCACATCCCGTCATTAGACAGAACTCCTCCCCAACACTTACAAACAGCAGTAAGCGTAGGAAACCTTAGGAGAGGCACAGACCCAACCAATTCTATTTTTATTCTTTGCTTTCTCAAAAGCAGATGAATTGCCTCTACTAAAGTGACCACAGAAGATTTCATCTTCCAACACACACCCCCTGAGGGCAAAGTACAAAGCCACTGAAAAATAAGCCTTTTCCTTCTAGGCCATTAATTAAGCTGTAAATGTGCTGTTAGGCTTCAGATGACGGCGTGCCCCCCTGCAGTGTTATTGCTTCAATTTTATAACAGTTTTTCCATCACAAATGAGGAATAGTAATGTGTCTTCCTGAAAGGTCATGGGGGTGACAATGTCTGTTACTTAATACCATGTAAAGCAGATACATTTTGCTTTGCTTCAGAGTTTGTGCTCTTAAACCATACTTGAGATTCTGGCTTGTACAAAGAGAGAAACTACCTCCAAAATAGAAGCTACACCATAAAGTTTCAGCAAAATGAAATTTGTTCAGAAGGCCCTGGAAAAGGGGAAATAAACAATAAAAAGGAAAGGATAGAGCAGAGGGTGAAAGCACAGAATAGTCTCAGGGTGGTAGCTAGAGGAGGAAGGCAAGTATCCAGTACATCTACAGAGAGGAAGCATATCACGGAATTCCCCTTGCCCTGATGTTACCTGAAATAAAGGTTCTTGAAACCAAAAGTAGTTTAGAGAGGAGATATTGCTTTATCCGACACCGGGTGCTAGGGGGAAAACCCACACATCGAGCACGCCTTACCGGGGATATTCACCCATTATTTATACAGAGAAGATGCTCATAATTCCGCCTACCCAGTACGTAACTCCACCTAGGCTTACATATTCAGTAGGATGACCAAATAGCCTTTTTGCACATGCGGATTAAACTTTGCAGTGTCAGCAAGACACTTCTGTGCAGGCGTGAGTTCCTCGGTGGTCGTTTGGGTGGGGATACCCTTCTTCCATTGTCCTTTCAAGGTGCTGAGTCATCTCAGGACAGTAAAAGTTTACTGTAAGTTGGCCAACTTCTTGAGGATGATAAGGATGTTCCTTGAAGTAGCCACAGCTCTGTCCTAATTGGTACAGGAGCGCATACTTGATGCACAAAAGAACCTTGAAGTGATTAACTACTTCTTGTTATCCCATCCTTGGTGATCAGCTGCCTCTGGCTGTCTCCTCCTTATCACTCTTTGTAACATCAGCTCAGTGACTAACTATTTTCTCACACAGTAAGAAAGTCACTAATTAACTATTTTCTCACCAAGTAAGAAGGTTAGTAAGAAACAACATTTTAGTCAGCATATGTTTAAAAACAAAGCAGTGGCCTGTCTTTGGTAACACTGAGACAGAATCGGGCTTCTTCTCAAGGCTCTGCTTCACAGTCTTCAAATCAAACTGGGAAAAACATTACAACAAGAAGTGTTAAAGAAAGGCATGTACAAGATAAAGAACAGCGTCTGGTTGGCCATTCATTCCAGGCAGCATTTGACCTGGAGGGGAAAGGTTCAATGTACAACGGTACAATCTTTGTCAGACAGGAGAATGGGGATGTTGAGGGTCCATAGGTACCATTCAGTCCCTGCTGCTCTAAGATGGACCTCAGTGTGAGCTCTGTCTCCTCTAGCTCAGTCTCTCTCTCCTCCCAGCACTCAGTGGTGCGTAAC